>JAXGGA010008041.1:0-59121 GCA_038373865.1 Uloborus plumipes
TAAACCGTTAGAGATACGCATATAGTTTATTTAGGAAAAAATCTCCAAATTATGAAAGGAATTTTTGGTCTATTCAATGTTTTTCAAAAAATCAAATTTTGAAAGAGTTACGAAATTTAAATTTTTATACAGCCCCCCAGTCCTATCAATCATATTTAGTAAAACATTCTTGACACTGTAACGTTTAAAACTAAAAAAAAATCACTCCTCTACCACAAAAATTGACCGAGTTATGACGTTTTGAAAAATCAAGATTTTGCATTATTTCATGACGTCATCGAGAGATCGCTTAAGGGACCGTATGCGAAATCCTTCAAAATCTTGATTTTTCAAAACGTCATAACTCGGTCAATTTTTGTAGTAGAAGAGTGATTTTTTTTTAAGTTTTAAACGTTACAGTGTCAAGAATGTTTTACTAAATATGATTGATAGGACTGGGGGGCTGTATAAAAATTTAAATTTCGTAACTCTTTCAAAATTTGATTTTTTGAAAAACATTGAATAGACCCAAAATTCCTTTCGTAATTTGGAGATTTTTTCCTAAATAAACTCTATGCTTATCTCTAACGGTTTAGAAATTAGCTATTGGTCCACGATTGGAGTGGACACCCTGTATTTACATGTTAGTAGGCGAGGGTTATGCGATTTTTTTTTCTTTTTTGGTATAATTTAGTTTGATTACATACCCTATCGCCCCCTCCTCTTCTTGAAAAATTCGAAATGTCAGGCAAGCTGCCAAGTTAGGTTTACCCCATCCCCACCAATAGAACCAGTTCCAATAGAACCAGTTGGATCTAAAACCTGTTGCTGGTTGTCTCTTCTACATTTGTACAAATAGGAATCTTGAAACTGTTATGATTAACTCCATTACAACGTCTAGAATTAAATACGTGATTATTTTTGTATTTTGCGGTTAACATTCGGGGTCGTCAATATAAGAACTAAATTAAAAACGCCATTCAACATACTATTCTAAATCGTTCTGCGAATTTTCGCGACTTCATTAAAATGAGGTGTAACTGTAACTACAATTTAATCGAAATGCCACGGGCAGAAATAGCGAAATGCGGTCTCGGAAGTCTTGGGGCGAAAAGTGGTTTTTCGAAAAGAGGGGAGGTCATTCCCTTGATCCGTCGAGAAACCTGTCTCCGGATGAAGTAGCCGGTAAATATAGAATGAAGCGCCCTCGTCACACTTGACAAAAAGAGAGAATTTCTGGAAAGCATTTTCGTGCTGTTTCAAACTAACCGCAGAGAGCAGAGAGCGTGTCAGAATGTCCAAGTACGACCTTTGTTGTACAGTACCTTTGTTGTCAATGATTCGCAGTTTTTTTTTTTTTTTTTTTTTTTTTTTGTCAAATGTTCCTATTTAAAAATTAATTTTCCATTACCAAATGGAGCTACGAAGAGAATGTTAACAGTAGTTTTTGTGCTGGAGAGGGCGGCATCAAATAATCTGTCACGTCACGCACATACAGACACTTTCGAAATCCTGGCCCTGGAGGGGGGGGGGTGATTCAGAATAGTGTAAGTTTTGTGGGGAAGTAGAACCCGGCAATTAAACTGAAAAGGGGCCCAGCCGAGGCCCTTGGTGGTACTTTCAACCCCCCACCCCACCCCTCCCCGCCACAGAGAGAGAGAGAGAGAAAGAGAGAGAAAGCAAAAGCCACAAAAGCTATCCCAGTTTTTTTTATTTATTTTGAAAAGTTACAAATACATGTCAATAAAAAAAGTTTTCAGTGTCAGATATCAAACAGGAGAGTATAAGAATTCATTGTAGGAAGTGCCCAATGCAAAATTACCTTGAGAGCTGTCCAAATGCAAGTTTGAAAAGATCAATATCAAAAATTTAACGTACCAGTTTTAAAGTCTAGCTTTGAAAAGCACTTGACTCCTCCTTTTTTAGAATTGTTCATTTTTATGAAGGGGTGAAAAGTTGAGGAGAACTGAAGAACGGATTTGCAAATCTGTTATTGGTTCTAGCCAGGAGTGCCCCAAACTAAATTTTTTGGGAGGGGGAAAATTATCAATTTGCCGAATGAAGTTCCAATTTTACCGAATGAAAAAATACAAGCATGCACACATGTCGTACATGCATAACATGAAGTGAGAAAAAACAGCAGGCGTTATTTAAAAAACAATTCTAAAAACTAAAAGAACAAAAAATCTCAATGTTGCAATATTGTCTTCAAATTGCCGAATCTTCAGCAAAATGTGCCGAATGCGGAAGTTATTGGGAGGTGACCTCCCGCGACTTCCCATCGGGCGCTCCTGGTTCTAGCATACATAGCTTGAGTACTTCACCAAATTAAAGAAATTAGCCATGATAGAGGTACAATCAAGGCCAAACAAGGGAGGGGTTTTTAGGGTTTAAACCCCCTCCGAAATTTTTCGGAACTATTACACAATGTGCTTTTGTTATCCTTTTTTGTTGAAGAAATGTTACTCTTTTGCAAAGTTCACTTAAAAATGCAATGAGTATTATTGGAAAATTGTATAAACTCTCAGGGGTACTGTATCTGCAATATTTATTTTTGTCATAGTTGCTGCTAATATCGAGTACATAGAAAGCTTACAATTAAGTAACTTCATATGTGTATACTGCAGATTTTTTTCTCAATTATATACATACTTTAACTTTTACATTGCTCATGTCAATACTCTTAAAGCAGGCATCCCCCCCCCCCCCCAACCTTTCCTCTCTCTCTTCAAGTATTTTTCCGTAAAAAAAATAATTAAACATAGAAATGAAAAATATAAAAACAATTTTTTATTTATTGTTCTGATTTTCTCAAGAAATGCGTTTGGTAAAACCCTCCCCGAAAAGAAAGCCTGGTTACGGCCCTGGGTACAATATTTTAATTTTGTGATGTCGAGGCAGATGTTTATTGGACAGGTCATATTCTAAGAAAGTGGGTGGGCTTTGGTTTTACCTCTTCGAACAGCCATTGGTCAAAGACTGCAACGCCTCCGATAGTTCATTTTAGCTGAAAATTGGAGACAGTAGAATTGCAATAAAGAATAAAGCTTGTCATTTTTACTAAAAGCAGTTACTGCGGCAAATTACATTCCGATATTAAATAAACATATAGCAAAGCAGAAATTTATTTGGAGCACTTTTTTTTAAAAAAGTCAATTGATTCTAAAACTTTTAAGTGTTAATCACCGAAATTTCGTACGTTATTCTTCACAATAATAATAAAACAATAAACATCAACAAACTTTAACCAGCAAAGGATAAAACTAAATTTTCTCACTCAAGATCTTTACTGCTTTTTTTTTTCTTTTTTTTTTGTAATAAATTACAATGAAGTAAAAGAAATGTTGCACACTATAAATTTAAAATGGTTTTATAGAAATGTTGCTTCTTTTACGGTCTCATATAGTAAAAGAATTATTTCATCTTTTACAAAGAATGTCGCATCGCCAAAATGCCGCTAAACTCGCAAACATGACACACGTCAATTTCTTTCTTCTCAACCTATTTTAAGCAATGGACTCGTTTTCTCATTTGATTGACAAGTGTTAAGAGTTGTGATTGACAACTCTTAACGGTTTTATTATACTTTTATTTTAAAAAAGGCTAAGGTCCATTTGACGCTCCCCCTTAAATACGGCCACAGAGCAAAATATAAATTTTTAAAGATATTTTGAATTTTCAAATAAGTGTTCACTTACTAATCAGGCAACTCTACGTCATTGCTAAAATGGTCAATACATAACAACTTTTATCTACACATAACCAAGAAGTGAAGACGCCATCTTTGATGGATGGTACTAGAGACCACAAGCCTTCAGGTCAGCAACAAACTTGGAAAAATATACGAGATCTTAATCTTTGGGATCATTTTCTCCAACTCGTTCGTTCGGTGACTCACAGACTCTGGCCCCGGGGGTCCTCTCCGCACTTCCGCGACTGCTCGACACACCAAAGGGGTGGCCGCCGCCTCTTGACCTCGACCAAAATATGAATTCGATTCCGAAGTCAGTCGGAAAATCGCTCTCCTCATCACTCTCCGAAGCTGTCAGCTGCACTTCAAATCTGCTGCCGTGCCGTCGGGAAAGCCTCCAGATGAAGAATCGATCATATTTTCCCCTATAAATATTCCGAGGCAATCTATTGGTAAAGATGACTTGTTCCAAAGGGGGAGGGCGCTTGGGGGCAACAACCTATATAACCTCTTACTTTTAAGCCCTATTGACGATTTTAGTATGGAAATATGGAAATACACACAAGAGCAGTCAAAATTGTTCTTCTGGGGGAGAGGGAACGTTCAAATAGCCTCGACTCGAAATTATCATTCATCATCATCAGCGTCAAAAGAACCCAAGGTAGAGATTTAAAGGTTTTCATTATTATTATACTAAAACCTAAAACACGGACGTAGTGCGATAGTTTTCTTCAATTTTCGATTGCATAACGAATTCATTTTTTTTCAAATTCTTTCTTTTCATAAATTTATCTCTTTGTCTTACACACACACAGAGAATTAAAACCCCATAGAAAAGAAAAAAAAGAGGTAACGGAATTAGTACTTTCTGTTGAAATACATGTGTTGCTTTTTTTTTTTTTATTATTTAATCATTTTATTGGGGCCTTCGTGGCTCTGCGGTAAAATCTTCACTTCTACTGCCAAAGATTATGGGTAAGATTTCCAATGGAGCCCTGGTTATTATTTCCTCTCTTTGTGCTGTAAGCCTTTTTTGTGTTGTCTAAAAAATGTAGTTTATTGTAAAAGTGGTCGGTGTGCATATTTTAAAATTGCGTATTTGTTGGCAACACATTTTGTAATAACAGGGCCACCCAGAGCCAAGGCGGGCCTCTTATCAGTTCGGTTGCCGCCCCCCCCCCCACCATCCTCACACAAAAATTTATACTTCTCCAATTTCGAAACGGGCCCTCCAAATGGCCGGGCCCCAGTTTTCGAACAGACTGACATGTCCTCTCGTCGGCCCTGGTTATATCTAATAGTACAAAAGCGAAGTAAAGTTAATTTTTCCACAGATAAATATCTATTCATTAGAAGTTAGAAGCTGAACCCTTTTTTCCTGCCTACAGGGGAAAATTTGCAAAGGGATTTTCAAAATAAGACATAGTAAAATAATTTGTAATCAGATACAGTACTTTTACATAGAATGACACCTATGTAAATGACGGAATCTGAACTGTCGAAGCAATGGCACCCCACATATTCCTCGTGATGGTTAACTATGACACAACAGTCCTTTTATCTATCAAAAACATTTTATTTTTGCAAAAAACAATGCATAAACAAATTTCTATGCCTCGGAAGATAAATTACAAATACACTGATGGAGTGGGCGGGGTCGTTAGCAGCCCCTCCCACACCAACAAATTCAGCTTCATAAAATATCCACCCACGGACGGCCGATTTCATTCCAACAAACACCAACTCGTAAAGTTGGCCCACATGGCCCACTCGTTCCTCCTCAGACCAAATGCTTGGAAGGGAAAAAAATCTGGAATTCTCTGGGTTCTTTTCGCCCATTTATGGTTCCGAATGCTGCAGAAAGAAGCAAACTTCACATTCGGAACTTAATAAAATGTCTGGAAAAAAAAAAAAAAATAGCAATTTAAAAAGGATAGTCGAAGCACGGGTTTGTGACTCATGGCCTCGTTTTTGTGTCAAATATCATCTTTAGATGGAATCCAAAGCAATTAAAAATACATTCAAGACATTGAAATGAATACTATTTAGCCACTGTTCGTTGTTTGGCAGTTTATCAGAACATTCGACTCCGTTAATTTTTCACTAAACCTTATAGTCAGATATACAAATATCGGGCCTTGTACCAGTCATAAAAAAGAGAAATGGTCCTTAAATTTTAAACATTAATATATACCACATTTATTGCCGAGGAACGGCATTTAATTTTCATAGTCATAACAAAGAGTGAATTGAAAGGAATTAGTTTTTTAAAACATTGTGGTTGATTTTTACACCGCCGTAACACCTGCAAATGCAATGCATTATATGCTTGTAAGTAACAATGAAAAAAAAAAAAAAATACAACGTAATAAGTGCACAAATAGACAAGCGAGTGTTTCAATGAACTTTTTTCAATGAAGAAAAGTGATTTTTGGAATGTTTAGTTCATTTGTGCATTTGTTACGTTTTTACCTCATTGTTACATGCATGTGAGTTTTTGAGCGACGATTTCGCAATCACTTACCCCCCCCCCCCCCCCCCCCCCCATTGACTTAAAGTTTACTATTCTCACAATTTTTTCTACTACATCCCTTAAATATGATCCTTAAATAGAGTTTGAACATGTTGTTTTGAGACTTTTTCTTCGTTTTTTTTTTTTTTTTTTTTTACAATGTGTAAACATTGACAACATCAATGCTCATCAAAAAAGTGACTTTAATAACATGTTGGTAAAAGCATCATTCTCCAACAAAAACAACGATGTCTTCAGTTTCATTTATCCTAGCTTACAAGCAAGGAAAAAACAATCCAACTTTCATTTGTTCTGCTGGATTGCAACGATGATGTAATGCAAAAAGAATGCAGACGTGGTGCAAATGTTTTCTAATACACACAAGGCATTTGTTTATTTATTCACAATGGCAGAAAAAGCAGCCTCCATAACAAAACAAAGCTATTTCCGAAGAAAAAATAGTTCAGTCACTAGAGCTTGATGAAAATAAAAATTCAAATGCTGTTTTCGACGGATTCGTTCTAAAAGTATTTTAAAAACTAAAACAATAAGAAATGATTCAAACAGAGAGACTACAAAGAAAACGCATCAGCAACGAATTTCAAACGAATTTGTGAAAGAGGATTTTTAAGAAAAGAAGTTACAGAATTAATTCTTAACGGATGACTTATCTCTTCTGGGAGCAAAGGTTCAAAAAATAATGGTTTTCTTCTCGCAGATTGAATTCCGAATGCAGCAAGGTGTACATTGTCTTTAACGGCGGATTAGCTGCCGTGCAGAATGGCGTTCTTGAGTAATCGCAGGTAATGAATGTTGCGCCTCGAACACAATTAGGGATAACAGTTTATGAACTTGCGCTGCAGGTAAGGTCAGTGGAAGGTCATGTGGAAGAATGCAGAGCAGAATCGATTATAAAATGTTGAAATTGAAAAGGGACGAAATTTCGAAATCATTCCAAGCAGTAATGCGTACAAAGAATTTTAAGAGCTCGGCCGTTAATGAATGAAATGCGCCGTTGCCATGGAATAGAAACAAAAATGAGGGCATTTTGAATTTATTTATGGTTTCACTGTACAATCAAGTACTTAACTGAAACAAAATTATCGAAGAATAATTGCTGGAATTTCATAAATTTCCCACATGTTTTGGGAAGAATCTGAAATAATTATAAGTTTTACTACACAAAATGTCAATTTCTATTTCGGTGATACAATTCATTACGTTACGAGCAAAAGGTTACCCTACTCGATCACATCAAGGTAGATGAAAACTTTTTTTTTCTTTTTTTGTAGTAAGCATTTATGAAGACCAGTGTAGTTAGCAACTTTTTTTTGCCCAAGTGGGTTAATTTTTAAATTTTTCCCACAGAAATTTTTGCTTAGGTTAGAGAAAATAAATATTATACAAATGGGATGTTCCAAACAAATGCACCTCAATCGTTTTAATGACTTTCTTGCTGCTGAAATCCCCCGTTTTGATTCTTAGACAATTGAAGTGTTGGTCACTAAAATTTTTCCAGTGAGCCACTAGGTAATTCACAGGTCATAGGTAGTAAAAGTACATTTTGAAATATTCGTGAAATGCTTTTTAAAAAATATTACCTATTTCTTTCCGAACAAATAAACTGCTTGATTTTCCCTAAAAGTTGAAACGCTTTGTGCCATAACCACAAGTAAAAGTATTAACGTTATTGAAGCATGAAGTGCAAAAATATTGCAAGCACGTGTTTCGGTATCATAAAGAATCCTTTATCAATGACTAAAATAGTGAACTTCAAAAAGTAAGTGATCCAAATGTAAAGGTCCCACATTAAATTTCGTTTTGTGAGTCCATCATTTGTTAAGTTCCTTCTCAGTATTGGCCGAGTACCTGATCAAAATTTAGCTGAGTACCGAGTACTAGTGGATATCAGGGTTGGGTTTTTGACGTCAAAAACCAGTTTTTTACATGACATGTCGAAAACCTGTCAAAAACCCGTCGAAAACCTGTCGAAAATGTCAAAAACCTGTCTAAAACTCAAATACAGTGGTTATTGAGATTTTTTATGGTTTCTCATCCTGAAAAATATTAATTAAAAATTTATACATCTTATCAATCAAGTTTAATAAACATTAAATGAATAAATTTAATGAAAATTATTTCTCATTCTTTTAAACTAACTTGTTTTGCCGTGGAAAAAGTTAAATATTAAAACTTAAATCCAGCTTTTAAAGTAGTTTTGTTTAAATATTTATATAACTATCAATTAGTTATCTTATCAATCACGTTTAATAAAAATTAAATTGATAAATTTAATGAAAATTAATTCTCATTCTTTTAAATTAAATTGTTATGTCATGAAAAAAAGTTAAAAGTATTAAAAGTTAAATCCAGTTTTTAAAGTAGTTTTGTTTAAATGTTTTAATAACTATTAATTAGCTATTTTATCAATCTATCTAATATATCTTGTAGTATCCCAATTGAAGGGCTCGGGAGTAAATAATGGTATCTGACAAATTCTAAAAATCGGACTATTTCAAATTAAAATTAAAAAAAACACTTGTAAAAATGTATTAAGTATACCTAAGACACACAGCACTTAATTAATGTACTCACTTCATCTTTTAAATAAAAAAACCTGTTACAGTAATTTCTCGAAGCAATAAAGCCATATTCAAAAGCCATAGGTATGTTTGATTTTTTAAAATGCTACTTATCATTATTTGCTCCCGAGCCCTTCAATTTTGTTTAGGATTGCTTATTACACTTTATTTTAATAATCTAAAACTCTAAAAGTTTACTTCAGTGTCTGAAATCAGAAATTGTAAAATTCATTTGAAAATGTATTTTGATTATCAATATCAAATTTAAACATGTTTTGGACAGAAATGTAGGTTTTTGACAATTTTGTCAAAAACCTTATCAAAAAGGGGTTTTTGACATGACGGTAAAAACCACGGTTAAAACCGGATAAAACCTCCGACTGTCAAAAACTTGCCAACCCTGGTGCATATCCATCCCCCGTTTGAATTCTGACAGAGTGATGAATAAATGTTGACTCCGTATTACATTTTTTCCCCAATTATATTCTAGTTGTCAGTATTTACTTCAAACTATAGAGCTCCAGAAATCCTAAAGGGGTCATTTGCTTGTTAAATCAAATGTGGGCGGAAGGACACAGTGCACACTTAAACCAAACACAAGTACAGTTCTACTAAAATACGCGCAATAACAATCAAAGAACCAAGTTGTGTCTTTAATATTTTTGATTTTCCGGTCTTGGAAATTCGATTGCACAAATAAGGAGCCAAACTGGCGAAACTCAATAATTAACACCAGAGCCATTATAAGTTGAGCTACAAGCGCAATTCATTCTATTGTTCACTTTTTATTCATGACTTTTTTTCAGCTCCAAATATTTTGACGTGCTAATAATTTAAAATTGCGAACATTTTCTCTTTGGAATCTTTTACTGTATCGCTTACTTTGTTTTCAATTTGCAATAATGTCACATTTAGCCATTAGGACCCGCCCTTGAAGAAAAATCAAATTGAAAAAAATTCAATTCTGGAATACGCCCTTCGTGAAAAGTTCTGATTGACCTGCTTTAATGACGAACGGGTTGCGCCTATTGTTATCGGGCGGGAAAGCAGATGGAATATTCGTGCCCGAAAACACAATCCATCCATGTGTTTGTTGATCTCCCAGCAACAATGGCGTTGGGAAAAGGCGGGAACTCTTCACCCTGGAAGAGAATTTCAGTTCGAAATCCCACGCGAAATAGTCTTGGATCACACCCTCAGCCGTACACAATGGGCAGACACAATGTGAGGATAGATTTCCTCAACTCGACATTGAGAAGTATGCCGTTGTTTTTCAGGAAAAATAGCCGCAGTTTTTGAATTTTGAAATCGTTAGAGAGTTCAGATTTCCACCAGACCACCAACGACATTCTTGACCATAATTCAAAACCTTGAGAAAGAGTTGCTGGATTTAATGCATTCATACAGAATCAAACCACTTAGTCTAAGATCCCACCTTGGTTGCCCTACCCTCACCGAGTTTCCTTATAAGTTATGCTTAAAAATCTAGATAAACATATTCCTAACATGATGGCATATAAACAAAAGTGTTGGTTGGTTGCCTAAACAAAAGTGATCCAATCATACGGTTGTAGCGATTTAAAGTTTCGGTAGTTGAGTAAAATTGCAGTTTTCCTGCAGGTATCTTTAATTTTTGCAAGAATCTGCAGTTTTTTGAGAATTGAAAGGAGATCTAAATAACTCACAAATAACACTTATTCTGCTCAAAACTCTACATTTTCGTGAGAAAATGGTTATGTAATTAAGAAATGATATGCCTTCCTGAATTATGTGCTTTTAAAAAATTCTGCAAAAAAAAAACTGCAGAAATTTTGCAGCTTTCTGCTAAATTTCTTCTGAAACTTGAAGATAACTGCAGAAAATCTGCAAAATACCCGCATTACTGAAATTTTAAAATCGCGACAACCCTATGAAAAGGAGCACTTTTGCTCTGTCTTATACCATCGTTTTTATTATTCCTTTATCTACATTTTTATGTAGAACATATTAGCTGACACGGCGAACTATCTTCCGCCTTAAGGGCAATAAATAAGCAATTTTTTTAATTTATTAAGTTTTTTTATTAGTAGAAAATACAAACAAAAAATTAAGTACCTACATTAATCATTCATTATTGTTTATGTATTTTAGTACATAGGTTGCTCTTCACTTAAGTACCTTGTGATGCACAACATTTTTTGTTTTATTATCAGGCGCAAAAACAAACAACGCAGATAGTCTTCCGATCCGTGAACATGCCACCTATAATTGACCATGGGAAAAACAGTGATGTTCTAGATTCAAACCACAAACTTTTAAGGATTGGCCTTGTGATTTGTTGATGGTCATGACAAATGCAAGACGGATCGGAAATTGAAGTCTTTTAAATTCAAGGGGCATATTAGTTGGGATCATCGGGATCCTCAGAATGAGCAATCGTTTCTGACAGCTAATCACATATAAATTTCAAGGGAAGTAACGCGTTTGTTTATAATTTAATTCACAAAAAAATCAAGTAACACTCAACGCATTGCTAACTTACAACCTGTTTACTGCGTTCCCGAAGCTGCCAGAACGTGTGCTTTATGTCGCTCAGCCATGGAGGTGTCACAAAAGGCTTAGTAAAAAGGCGAAGTCAATAGACATTTTTTCTATTTATGTAACTGACACACATAAATTATAGCCTATGTCCGTCTCCTGGCTCTAAGCTACCTACCCACCAATTTTTAGCCATATCGGTACAGCCGTTCTTGAGTTATAGTGTAACTAACACGACTTTCTTTTATATATATATAGATAATGAAACTCAAAAAAAAAAAAGAACATCATGGAGATTAAATTTTCAATTAATATCGATTAATATCGGACTCTCTCTTACCATAACACTGGCACTGGTTAACAAAACTGGATTGTGGCGATGGATAAAAGATATAACCAGAAGAAACAAACCACTAAAACTTCACAGTTCAGAAAAAAACATTTTCAAACTTAAACTATACATTATAAATTTAGACGTTTATAAAAAAGTAGGAAAGAAAGGGAGAAAGGACAATAAACTGTGAACATAACTTTTTTTTGTATTTTTTAGTATCAGAGTAAAAATCAGGTTAAAATAGCAATGCGTAAAACCTTGATATTCTCCAATGCTTTTTTTTATTTTATTTATTTAGATGAGTTTTTTTTTTGTTTTTTCAAACGTAAGCGATATGTATCCTATTTTTAGAGACGCTGCTCAAGGGACTATACTTAACAATTACTGCAGAAATCAAAATATAAAAAAATTCCTTTGAGATAACATATTTAAAAAATGTTTTTGCATTGAAGGTCTGACACCAGTTCAATTTGTATTCAGTTCCGATCACACAAGCTGGCAGTTTACATAATCTGCAGGTCTTGGGTGTACTACAGATAGTGAAAGCAAATGGAGAAATACCAGAACCCAACGTTGTTGAAAGAGTTGAAGACCAAAGATGTACTCTAAGGCAAGGTCTTCAGAATGAAGTTGGGTTTTCCAAGAGGGGAAAAAAAAAACATCCGGCGACAATGAGACCCGGAGCGATCACTCAGTGTTGGCCAAGTGTCACTGCCCCGTCTGTTCCAAGGACGTCATCTCGGGACGCAAGCACACTTGTCAACCAGCCGTCACCATAGAAACCAAGACTAGTTGCAGTGACAGTGAGCTAGTTTTTTCGGCATTTTACGTAATAAGAGTTCTCGTTTACGTAATAAGAGTTCTCGTATTTCTGCACATATGCACCGACAACTACCGACAACAAGGGGTCAACAGAGCACTCGACGTGATCCTTTGGACATTTTCAAAAGTGTCGTTGCACCAGCTCAGGTAGAAATTTTACAACGCATGTTTGCATGGCTCACTTTAATTCAAAAGAAGTATTTTTTTCTACAACATCGGTTTCCAACTTAGCCACAATTGCGAATTTAGAAATGTTTCAAGGAAGTGGCGATTGATTTTATCACATATACTTTTCTAAACATTTTCGTTTGCAAATGTTGACCTCATTTGAGTGTGTTTTGGACTTCAATTGCGAAAATTATCCTGAGGTGAGTCCTGAATATCCCTTTTGCTAGCATCAAAGCTAGTCTAAAAATACCCTTTTTTGAACTTACTGTACGGACGATTTACCAGTGGGGAGTTGCTCAAGAGAGGGGAGGTCGCCCCATCATTGGTATCCGTCCCTGCTTAGCCAAAGCCGAGACTAACTTGTGCACTTCCAGAGTACTAACGCATCAAAGCCCATTTAATTCATTTTTATTGAAAAATAATTAATAAAAAATCAGTTTTAAAGCTCCTTTACCAACGGCTTAAAGGCAACCGATCAAAAACCACTGGATATAAACAAAAAGTGAATATGAAGAGAGGGTTTTAAGTAAAAACCCTTGAGTTATTCTGTAGTTCCGAAGGCGGAACTTTTGATTTTGAGAAATGGATACACAGCTGGTTTTGATTCTAAGCGACTTAATTTCACATGTGAATCATCATCACTTCAAAAAGTACATTGAGTTGAAAATAAAGAGTAAAAAATAGCAAATGCAAAGAAAATACTTCAGATATTCAAAACGATTTTGTTGAACTAGCATTAGTTAAAGATACAATGTATAAAGTTGCTGCAAATAAGTTTTGCGAAGACACCACGTGTTCGATTCGTGTCTTTCCAGTGTCAATGTGATTTATTGTTAAATGTTTCTATGACAACCGCGGATTCATGGGAGAAAGTTTCTGCCCCAAACTACTAAACATCATTTATAGACTTGACATTTATAAAAAAAAGGGGGAACACAGAAGCCAAAAAATATCAATGAAGAACCAAGAACAAGCTGAAAAATAAACTGCGATTTCAAACGCCATTTCATAATTTTGTCATTTTTTAACAATTTCATAATTTATCTAGTTAATTTATGGAGCATGCCTATCGATCTCGTTTCGACCTCAGACAGCGAAAGAAGAAAATTGTTGTCTTTTGTGATTGCTCCAACCAATCACGACCCAATCACATGACTAATAATAATATCTCAGTCACATGACTCTTTTCAATTCAGTTGAATATCTAATGGGCAAAAATAATTACACAATATTGCTTTTTGTCAAAATTCATAGAAAAGTTAGCCCTATTTTTTAACACCACAAAAATTGAAATACACACAGGCATGATCTGATAACTTTACTCTGAGAATAAAAAAGATAAATTAGAATTTATACAAAATAAAAAATTCTTGCGAAAACTAACTTGTTAGAAATGAATTCATGTTTTTCTTTTTTCTTATATTTCTTTTTAGTTAACAGTGCAATGTTAACTGCTAGTGTACGTATCAACCAGGTCTACCAGGGCTTTTGTCCCCCCCCCCCCCCAGAACTTTGATTTTCGATAAGAAACCTTGGGTTTTTGGGGGTTTTGTTCAAAATTCTTCGTTTCATTCATAAAAAAAAAGGATACATTTCTTAAACAATGTTTTCACTTAAGTGTTTCTTTGGCTATAACTCCACCACGCACATGCTTAAAATTGTAAAGTTGTCAAAAATGTTACGCGGAACATTCACACACGTTTTTTTTTTTTTTCTTTTTTTTTTTTTTTTTTAAGCATTTAGGCTCTAGTCCTAGATGTTATTTCCCTTTTTATGTTGTGTAACTTTCCAATCTTGAACTATCTGTGTAGTTTTGAGTTCAAGACATTGTTACTTTTCCTTTTTAGAATTATTTTTTGTTCATTTGCAGTAGATGAATTTTGAACCTTTTTTTTAAGAAATTGTTTCGAAAAAAAATAAATACTGAAATATCAATTTTTCACTTCATAATTTTTATAATTAATAATGGAACAACTGCAATAGTAGCAATTACAAAAATAAATAAATAATAACAATTCTTATTTACATTTCTTGGCAATTTTTTGAACTCAATTTTGGGTTAAACGTTAAAAAAAAGTGGCAACCCTCCGTACAGTTCCATTGAATTTTAGTCTGTTTATTTACATTATAGTCCATTCACAATGAAATTCAATGCTCAAATCGATCACTTTCTGTCAATACAGATAGAGAAATAGTGCAACAAATTCCTTTCCAACACTTTCAAAATCAATCAAAATGACATAAAGTTCAAAATAATAAAAATGATGGTTTTCATTTATTCTACCGCAACAAACTAATTACAGTCAGCTTGGCCGATGCTATAAACATTTTTCCATCCGGGGGGGGGGGGGTGCAGAAGCCGTGAAAGAAAAACATGGTAGTTGAAATTTAAAACATTCTTCAAATCACAAAGTATCAGGCTATGCTTGTAAAATGTTCTTTTACTAACTTATTTTTTTTAGGGAAATTGTTTCTAGGTGTTAAGAGTCTATGTAATTTGAAGCAGTATTGGCGTTTTAAGTACAGAGAGTACCTATAGGCATCTTTGGTCGGTGAGATGAGGGCACGTTCGGGCCCTCTAGAAGCTTGGAGCACTATTGGTTTTTAAGTACGGAGAGCACCTAGGCGCCTTTGGTCGGTGCGAAAGGGGGCGACTTCGGCGAGCAATTTAGAAGCTTTGGAAGCGCCCCTTCAGAGGCGGCGAAGCTTGAAGCAGTATTAACGTTTAAGTATGGAGAGAACCTAGTCGCCTCGGTCGGTGAGGAGGGGTCACCGAAGCTTGAAGCCGTATTGACGTTTTAAGTACGGACAGCGCCTAGGCGCCTTCAGTCGGCGAGAAGGGGGCACCCTCGGCGCACCGAAGCTTGAAGAAGTATTGTTTTTTTAAGTACGGAGTGCACCTAGGCGCCTTTGGCGTGCATCGCCTTGAAGCTTTGGAAGCGCCCCTTCCGAGGCGCCGAAGCTTGAAACAGTATTGAGGTTTAAAGTTCGGCGAGCGCCTAGAGGCCTTCGGTCGGTGAGAAGAGGGCGTCTTTGGCGCGCGTCCCCTTGAAGCTTTGGGAGCGCCCCCTCCAGGGCGCCTAAGCTCGAAGCAGTATTGACGTTTTAGTACGGAGAGCGCATAGTACGGTTGGCGGGAGCTCCCTCGAAGTTTTGGGAGCGGATAAGCTCGAAGCAGTATTGACGTTTTAGTACGGAGAGCGCATAGTACGGTTGGCGGGAGCCCCCTCGAAGCTTTGGGAGCGCCCCCCCCCCCAGGGCGCCTAAGCTCGAAGCAATATTAACGTTTTAAGCTCGGAGAGCTCCTTCCGGTCAGTGAGACAGGGGCGCCCTCGTCGGCGCTGAAGCTTGAAGCAGTATTGTTTTTTTAAGTCCCAAAAACACCTAGGCGCCTTTGGTCGGCGAGAAGGGGGCGCCTTCGGCGCCCCTTACTTTTCTAGGGGGGGGGGAAATTGCCCCCATTGCCCCCCCTTTGGATCCGCGCCTGGTCAGAACAAACAATTAACAAAAAAAAGAAAAAAAACGCACAAGAAAACAGCAGGGGACGGAGGAATCAGTAAGAAAAGACGTATAACACACAAAAATGTGTGCGTTCGGCCATTGTGCGAAGTAGGCCCTCCCCCTAATTTTTTTCTGGATGCGGCCTAGCGACGCACATGCATGCATTATCTGTAAGCGGTCGAAATGTGTTTAGTAATCTCAAAAAGAATTACGTCAGTGTAAATTACGAAAATTTATTACTTAACGAGTCTAGTACTTTCATATGCTTACTAAATCGAAAACACACACACGCATATTTATATATATATATATATTATATATATATATACACTGAAGTGACAAAAGTCATGGGATACCTCTTAATATCGTGTTGGCCCTCCTTTTGCCCGGCGAAGTGCAACAACTCGACGTGGCATGGACTCAACAAGTCGTTGGAAGTCTTCTGCAGGAATATTGAGCCATGCTGTCTCGATAGACGTCCATAATTGTGAAAGCGTTGATGGGGCAGGATTTTGGGCACGAACAGACCTCTCGATGGTGTCCCATAAATGCTCAATGGGATTCATGTCGGGCGATCTAGGTGGCCAAATCATTCGTTGGAATTGTCCAGAATTTTCTTCAAACCAATTGCGAACAGTTGTGGCCCGGTGACATGGCGCATTGTCATCCATAAAAATCCCATCGTTGTTTGGGTACATGAAGTCCATGAATGGCTGCAAGTGATCTCCAAGTAGCTGCACATAAGCATTTTCAGTCAATGTTCGGTCCAGTCGCACTAGAGGACCAAATCCATGCCATGAAAAAACAGCCCACACCATTACGGAGCCACCACCAGCTTGAACAGTGCCTTGCTGACAGTTTGGGTCCATGGCTTCGTGGGGTCTGCGCCACACTCGAACCCTACCATCGGCTCTTACCAGCTGAAATCGTGACTCATCGGACCAGGCCACGGTTTTCCATTCATCTAGGGACCAACCGATATGCTCACGTGCCCACGAGAGTCGCTGCAAGCGATGTCGTTCTGTCAGTAAAGGCACTCGAGTCGGTCTTCTGCTGGAATAGCCCAAGAAATCCAAATTTCTCCGCACAGTTCTAGCAGACACGTCCATTGTACGTCCCACATTGATTTCTACGGTGATTTGACGCAGTGTTGCTTGTCTGTTAGAATTTACGACTCTTTGCAGACGTCGCCGGTCTCGATCTTTAAGTGCAGGCGGTCGACCACTGCGCTGTCCATGGTGGGATGTTATGCCTGAAATTTCATACTCTCGGCACACTCTTGACACAGTGGATCTGGGAATGTTGAATTCTCTAACGATTTCCGAAATGGCATGACCCATGCGTCTAGCTCCAACTAACATTCCGCGTTCAAAGTCTGTTAATTCACGTCGTGCGGTCATCATCACGTTAAAACCTCTTCACATGAATAACTTGAACAGAAATGAAAGCTCTGTAAAAGCACTGCGCATTTATACCTGTTCTATGCGATGCTACTGCCATCTGAAAATTTGCATATTGCTATCCCATGACTTTTGTCACTTCAGTGTATGTATATATATATATATATATATATATATATATATATATATATATATATATATATATATATATATATATTCTAACTGTAAACTATGAGGAAAATATTCGAGCCCCCCCCTTAAACTTTCGCATATGGGCGCCCATGGACAGTTTTTGATTGCGAAAACTAACTTGTTAGAAATGAATTCATGTTTTTCTTTTTTCTTATATTTCTTTTTAGTTAACAGAGCAATGTTAACTGCTAGTGTACGTATCAACCAGGTCTACCAGGGCTTTTGTCCCCCCCCCCAGAACTTTGGTTTTCGATAAGAAACCTTGGGTTTTTGGGGGTTTTGTTCAAAATTCTTCGTTTCATTCATAAAAAAAAAGGATACATTTCTTAAACAATGTTTTCACTTAAGTGTTTCTTTGGCTATAACTCCACCACGCACATGCTTAAAATTGTAAAGTTGTCAAAAATGTTACGCGGGAACATTCACACACGTTTTTTTTTTTTTCTTTTTTTTTTTTTTTTTTTTTAAAGCATTTAGGCTCTAGTCCTAGATGTTATTTCCCTTTTTATGTTGTGTAACTTTCCAATCTTGAACTATCTGTGTAGTTTTGAGTTCAAGACATTGTTACTTTTCCTTTTTAGAATTATTTTTTGTTCATTTGCAGTAGATGAATTTTGAACCTTTTTTTTAAGAAATTGTTTCGAAAAAAAATAAATACTGAAATATCAATTTTTCACTTCATAATTTTTATGATTAATAATGGAACAACTGCAATAGTAGCAATTACAAAAATAAATAAATAATAACAATTCTTATTTACATTTCTTGGCAATTTTTTGAACTCAATTTTGGGTTAAACATTAAAAAAAAGTGGCAACCCTCCGTACAGTTCCATTGAATTTTAGTCTGTTTATTTACATTATAGTCCATTCACATTGAAATTCAATGCTCAAATCGATCACTTTCTGTCAATTTAGATAGAGAAATTGTGCAACAAATTCCTTTCCAACACTTTCAAAATCAATCAAAATGACATAAAGTTCAAAATAATAAAAATGATGGTTTTCATTTATTCTACCGCAACAAACTAATTACAGTCAGCTTGGCCGATGCTATAAACATTTTTCCATCCAGGGGGGGGGGGTGCAGAAGCCGTGAAAGAAAAACATGGTAGTTGAAATTTAAAACATTCTTCAAATCACAAAGAAATCGAAAAACAAACATCTTTTTTCCCCCTTACAATAAGTTATGAAGTTGTTGAGAGTTGTCTCACTTTAATAATAATATTTATTAAAAAAGAAAACTCCCCAGTCTCAATTCTTGGGTAAAAACTCCACCAAACCACATTTTCAAAAATAAAATGACTGGTCAACGAACTTCACAGGGGAGGAAAAGTACATATACGTTCTCAAACGACGCAGATTTGGAATATTTAAAAACAAGGGGGAGAAAGAGAGATTGATGGGATTTTTTCGCTGTTTCTTTCTCTTCACTTCACTCCTTTCCTGTGAAAAAAAAAAAAAAAACGACTTGACGAAATCTACAACTGGAAATCATTCATCAAATTGCAAAACCATCGTCTGAGCCATGAATAAAGGCAGAAACTTTATTTTACCCATTAAAAAATAAGGCATAAGTTTGCCCATAAATCAAATCAATTGCAATCTCATCATAAAATCATTAGCCGTTAAAACCAAGGAGAGAAAATTAATTTCAATATTATTTATTACAGCCAAATTCTTTTCATGCCAAAGATTTTTTTCGCGGTAAAAAAGGAAAAAAAATCTCACAAGAAAAGAAAAATCTGACGAAAATATTTCTCGATCTTTTTTTAAAATTGCAAACAGCACTTATTTGTACCAAACAGCATTTTTTTTTTGCAAATTCAATATTTTCTCTTTTTTCTTTTCTTTGCATTTACATGTGTATTAAGTTCACCATTTCTCCGCCCCCCTCTTTTTTTAACAAAACATTCGCCTGGAACATTTTTTTAACAAAATTTCAAAATGTTCCAGGCGTCGCAATTTTTTTTCAAACTTTGAATTTCCACTTAATTTCCAATCATTAGGCATGGTGGCACAAAACAATGCATTACATGCAATGTTTTATGTGATAGTTTAAAAAAAATTGGCTGAAAATGAAAATTTATATGATTTTTTCAACTGAAAATTTTTATTTTCAGCCATCTTTTATAAACTATCTCATAAAACATTGCATGTAATGCATTTTTTTGTGCCACCATGCCTAATGATTGGAAATTAAGTGGAAATTCAAAGTTTGAAAAAAAATTGCGACGCCTGGAACATTTTGAAATTTTGTTAAAAAAATGTTTAAATTTGAAATTTGAAAAAAAATATTCATTGTTTTTGCACTAATTTGTGTTTTTTTATGCTTTTAGATGTCGTAAATATACAATAATACAAGCACACAAAGTTTTAGACATATAAATCAATAATTGAAAAAAATCAATTTTATTTGTCCACTGTAGCCTTAAAAAATAAGGCATAAGTTTGCCCATAAATCAAATCAATTGCAATCTCATCATAAAATCATTAGCCGTTAAAACCAAGGAGAGAAAATTAATTTCAATATTATTTATTACAGCCAAATTCTTTTCATGCCAAAGATTTTTTTCGCGGTAAAAAAGGAAAAAAAATCTCACAAGAAAAGAAAAATCTGACGAAAATATTTCTCGATCTTTTTTTAAAATTGCAAACAGCACTTATTTGTACCAAACAGCATTTTTTTTTTGCAAATTCAATATTTTCTCTTTTTTCTTTTCTTTGCATTTACATGTGTATTAAGTTCACCATTTCTCCGCCCCCCTCTTTTTACAAAGTGGTATCGTCGCAAAGAATACGTGGTAACAAAAGTCATGGCTTCATATCAAATATAACCTTGAAGTCAGACAGGCAGGCACACATATCAGAGTATGCATACAGACCGCGCCCGCTGAATCACCACAGCAAAGCGAGAACCTTCCAAATTAAAAGTTAAACCATCCAGTGTTTTCCAACATGGGGCCTACGCCCCAGGGGAGGGTGCAATTTGATTCTAAAGGGGAGCAATTTGAAAGTCTGAAAAAGTCCTACGACAGAGGGTAATTCAATCAAGCCATTTTGTATCAGCATTTCCATTTCTTAAAACGGTTTTAGAAAAAGATAAAGAATGGTAAGGCTAGGCCACTAAATAATAATACTGTTGGCAATAGCCAAAAAAAGATAGAATTTTGCTACATGACTCATGGTCGTGCTTAAAACTGACATAAAATATATTGAAACAAAAAAAAATATTTTCGGGATGATAACAAAACTTACTTTTTTATTTAGGAAATTTTTATGAATATTTTTTGAGATATTTACTTTATTAGAGAGTTCGGGAGCAAATATCAAAACTCGAAAGTCTCCAAAGAGGGAAAAGTTGGCAACTATACGATAGGATGAAGATAAAACTTCAAAATAAAACGAAAGTAGTGAAGCAAAATGAAAGCAAAAGTAATGTCACAAATTGGCGTGCATTGTTAAGTTGTCATCAGATAAAGCGACAAAAACAGAACTAGTGAGTTCTACTAGAATCCCATGTTAGTTTCGTTATTTTCATCGGTAACCTCTGCAAAACTGTCTTTCCTACACCGCTTTGCAGCAACACAGATAAAAGTATTTTTCCACTTTTCCCAAAGGTTATTTCTACTCAATTAAAAAATTTAACTGGTAACTTTGAAGAAAATTTTCATTTGAATGACAATTCTCATCATCACGTTTTATTCAAGAAGATGGTTTTGCAATCAGTAGAAATGTTATTTTTATATGCCACTGGTTATTCTCGTATTCAAGGCTTACTTTGCATAGGAGCTCAAGGGAAATCCCAGGTGGGGGACCCCCAACCCCCAATTTTGTGAGAAATGAGTTTTTACATTATGGGTCTTCCACGAACAGTGGCGTAGGAAAGGAGGTGTTCCCCGCGGGTCCGGACCTCCCCTCCCCTTGAAGCTCAAAATTAAACTCCCAATAATGAAAATTGAAGTTATTCCATTCTATTTAAGATACTTTTTTTTCATCATCTAGTCAATTTTCTGTATTTATGACTGTCTATATAAAACTGAAATCAAATTATGAATGCTTCTGTTCACATTTCCAAGTATCAAAGTTGGGTATTTTAAAGTTGGATACCCCCCTTGAGTACTTTCTTGCTACGCCACTGTCCACGAAAGATATCATGCTTTGAGAGGGGAAGGATGTTTGTGAAAATATGAAATTTGCGGCAGCCTTGGCGACTATTAAGAATTTAAAAGTAGAACTTCTTCCGCGCATACGCAAGTACTTTCTATTTTAATTTTCAACAAAATTTGTTCTGCAAAATATTCTGTATTCAATTATGCGCAACTCTACCATCAATACTTTAGCTCCTATATTCCCGGTACAGATTATACCACCAAATCCGCGATATACAACACATATTCTCCCGATTTCTCGATATAACAAGGACCACAAGTTGCGGGGAAGCACGCGAAACATGCATCCATCACCCACAAAGGCTAATTAGCTGCGATGTTTTCGGACACAAAGACAATGAGGGAAGGGATTCCGACCAACACTGACAATATCGGCCAGCCAATCAACACGGATGTTGATAAGCGAGGTGTTCAATTGTTAGATGGAAAAAATCAATTATTCTGTAATAAATGCCGGAATTATATGTCATCCACCCCTACGTTGACATTTTTTTTTGTATCCAATAACAACCAGTGTTACAACATGTTTTGATAAACACACGCGGAAACGATTCTGTGGAGTTAATTAAGGCGGTTTTAATTTGAAAGATTTTTCAAAGCAAACAGTTAGTAATGGATGGCAAGCGCGTGGTTTGTGGAACCCCTTTCGTTAGAACACTCGTGTAATAATGAAACCGGATTCGAGTTATGCTCTGAGCATGAATCACGCGGGTATAAATGAACTTAGAAAACTGGTAAAAGATAATGCATCGAAAGATGAAAACTTTAACAGGAGGTCTGAGGATCTTTTAAAGCTTGGTTCCCAAAGTGGTCCATAGGGACCCCCAGGGGTCCTCCGGAGTATGGAAGGGGTCCATATCAAGGAAAGAAAAAATTGGGGGTCCACAAGATGCAAATAGGGGTCCTTTTGTTGATGCGCCAAATTCACTCTGTGCCACTTAAAATAGTCTTTTTTTCCCCTTGTACACCGATTCTATGTTAGAACATTAGCTGATATGTGCCATTATTTTTATGAAAGTATACATAAAAATGTTTCGTTTTTCTCTTCATCTTTTTTTTTCCACTTAGATTTTAATTTTTTACTCTGCAGTCAAACTGTCAAACTGAATCTTTTAAAAAGCTGCCATCTGGTTGTTTCAGAAAATAAATAAATGAAACTTAACAATTTAATTCCCTGTTTTAAAATGCCTGAGTTATATTATTACGATTCCTGATTAGCTTTAGAACGACTCCGTATTCCACGGGTAATATGAAACTATGCAAGGGGTCCACGGAACAAAAAAGTTAGGGAATCTCTGTTTTAAAGTGTAAATGTGTCCGCAAAAGTAAAACTAAGAATCCTCCCCCCCCCCCCCCCCCATGTAATGACAACTTGAAAAATCGACAGAAATGGACAATCACTAAAACCAAACCACGTTCAGAAACCACTGAAGCAGCGATTTCCAAACTTTTTGTATCTGCGCTCTCTTTGTTCGAAAAGAAACTATCCTCTCCCCTGCAATTTTGTAACATTTGCATTTTGCTAATAGCTGCGTGCCTCTCTCTCTTTGCAACAATTTAATGCATCCCTTGTGAGACATAGAACTAAAATAGGGTAGGGGCACTAAAGGGTCATTTTCAAAATTTGCTTACATTCGCTGTCCGGAGGTTAAAAAGACGATTTTGAAGCATAACTTATATTTTAAATTCAATGCGAACAATTATTTTCTGAAAGAAATACCCCCAAAAAAATTCTATCACTCAAAAAATTATTGAAATTTATTTATTTATTTTTATATAAGTCTTTAAAAATGAGAATCAAGGCAAAAACGCTTGTCCATTTCCAATTTCCGCAAGTTCAACTATCATTTTTTTTATATTGACTATTAGTATATGATAATCACAATAAACATTGACAATAGTAATTTTTTTTTTATTAAGAAATGTATGAATATATTTTGTCCGGCAGTTCTTGTCAAGTCCGTTACTCTGAGATTATTTTAGCTAAAAAAGGTATTTATTGCAGTCAAAAGATGGTAACACGCATTCAGTTAACTTAACAAACTAGTGACATAACTATTTCATAAAATTTTGTTTTCCTGAGTCGAGAAGTATTGCTGTGGCGTTTCCCTCAAGATTTCTTCCAGGTGCGTATTTTTATTCTTTGTCAAGTCTGTTGCCAATGATTTTAGTATTAATTTTTACTTTTTCTCAACTTTTACCCCGAAATATTGTTTTTTATACAACTCTAAGAAAATGCATGTTGTTGTTCAATTTTTTATTCGACAACTTAGCCATAATTTGACATTTTGGTTGAAATGTCAAGTCCGTTACTGGTCAAATCCGTTACCAAATGTCAAGTCCGTTACCATACAGTTTTTGATCGATATTTTAATGATCACAAACATCGTTTTTAGCTTCAGGGATGCAAATAATTTCAAATGAAGTTGGTTCTAGGCTCTATGATATAGTTTAAAAGTGAGATTTCATATTGATTTTGTGCGGTAACGGACGACAATTTTCCTCGCAACTTAAAGTTTTACAACAGCATTTGAATACTTAATTATGCATCAAAGTGTACAACCAACTGCTTTTTCACACACCCAAAATATGTAACAAAACATCTCTTATTAGTGATTCTAAAAGAAAATAGCAAGTTAAAAAAATTACTTAAAAATTCTGAAATGTAAGCATATGGTGAAAATGACCCTAAAGTATATCTCAAACTGAAACCTTTTATGAGTTCTATTCATTTCCAAGGCACACTAAACTGGAAAATACAAAATAGAGAAGTCCAAATTCTGCCCTCAGTTCACGTCTCAGCCATTATTCTTGCTTAGTGATATATCATGCAAAAGAATACACATCAAGAGAAGTATATTAGCATTTCAGTAGGCGTCTATAACAGTGCATTATTTCTCAGCTTCAAACGGTCCATTTTAATAATGCACGTTAACCATAAATTGTGAGGTGCAGGTGTTGTTTTCTGCTTATTCGTTGAGTAGTCATTTTTCATCCTCTTTTTTTTCCCTCTCATCAAACTCGAAAGTAACATCGTCATTTTCCTTCGCAACAGCGTGAATTTTGAACTTCGAAATGCGGGGGCAAGTTCGCGCCCCCGCATTTTCCCCTCCTTAATTGTTACTGTGCTTTTGTGGTAATAACTTCAATTTCAGTATTCCCTCAGTCCCAAATTATTTGCTACATTTGCTCCAAAATTGTGCCCCAAATAAGATTTCAGGATTTCAGGGTGCTATCCTAAAAGTCAGCATCATTTACTTACCGTGCATATTCCTTCCTTTACTCTGTACCAAATGAATAAAAGGTTAAGTATGACACTTTGTAATTATTTATATTTACCAAAAGAGACCAAAAACATTTTTAAAAAGTGTGACGTTCATGGACAGTGGGGTGGGCCGAAAAAGACTTTTTTCTGTTTCGATGATGGGTATCTCGGAAAAGGTACCATTGAGGGAGCAAAGTTCACACAAAAAACTCGAAATTTTTTGGTCAATTTCTTGATGTGCCGCAATCGCGTAGAAGTTTGGAAAAAAATGTTTTTTCTAGATTTTGAGCAAATAATTTTTAAAAAAAATTTCTATTTTCGATAACTGATAGGGCGTAAAAGGTGCCATTGGGGACATAGAAATCCCATAAAAAATTTGAGGTCTGGTAGTATAATTCCTGCCTTTTTCAGAAATGTGTAGAAGGTTCGGCAATTTCTTGTTTTTTTTACCGTTTTAATAAATTTTGTCAAAACGTTAAAATGCTGTTTTCGGTGTATTTGTTTCAAAATAATTGCATTTTTTTTTTTCATATATGATGCACTTTTAGACGTTAGGTGCTAAAAGAATTTTTAAAAGAACTTTTTTTTAATCTCAAAAAACTGCATTTTCCCCAAACTTCAACGCAATTGCGACATATCAAGAGATTGACCAAAAAATTTCAAATTTTTTATGTGCACTTTGCTTCCCCGATGGCACCTTTTCCGCAATACACATCATCGAAAAAAAAAAAAGTCATTTTCGGCCCACCCTAATGGACAGCCCCCAATAGGATTCATTTCAGGTATGTTCCATCCACATCCATCAAGTTTTGCATAGATAAGAGGTTGTGACAGGTGCGCGTTAATAGCATTAAATACGTGAGCTCTGTTAATTGGCAAGAATGTATTTCTGCAGAGCTTAAACGCGTGACATTCAACAGCTGTCAAGAACATATTTCTGAAAAGCAAGGCATATGAATACATTTACCCCAATATCACGAAAAAGTCGGCATTCGCATACATTTATCCCAATGCCACGGAAAAGACGACGTAAATGCAGGTGCAGTGAAAGCGGGGGAGCTAAAGGTTTGTTATATAACAAGCTTAGTTATACGTCGTCTATTTTTAAAAAATGTGTCTAAAAGAAGCAAAATATTGCTAAGCTGAAAAAAAAGTACTTTGCACTTAAAACTTGCAAGGTATTTATGTGCTGATTACATTAATAGACTTATGCAAATATGTTTGTGCATAAATAAAACTGAATATAATGTAAATGTTAGTTAGCGTGTGTGGGAGGGGGGGGGGGACCATCCTTTCGTTATTTGAATAAAAGGGACCAAAATGACCAGACCTTTTCCAAAAACGGCTAGCTCACCCATTTATTATCATTTTCATTAAACTTCAAATTTCTTTGAAGTCCCATAAAAATATTTTTTCCCAAGAAATTTTAAAAAACAGAAAAGAAAAAATCGATACCAGTTTTCACTTTGTGATCATGCATGCTCTTGTGTGCAGTGGCGTAGCTAGGGGTTGGCAGGAGTGGCTCTTGCCACGGGCGCAGCAGCCAGGGGGGCGCATTTTTACCGATTAAAACATTTTTTTTTTTGGTCAAGTCCATACAGACTGAAAAACAAACATTTGATAGACACCTCCAACAGCGCAAACTGCGCCCCCACGCTACAAGACAAACCATAAAAATGTGCAACTTTGCTTTGGTAGATTTCAGTTGGATACACTGATGTTAGCTTAAAAATCTATCTGGCAGGATAGAATTTAGTTATATATGGCATGAAGTTTGTATAATAAGCTGATCTGAAATCGGCCGGTCCTTAAAAGAGATAGAAACAAACCTTTCCTTTCCGCTTCTTTCCAGCCTTTTTTTTTTTCTTATATACGATATCACTTCAACTTATCAATTACATACTGAACTTTAATAAAAATATTTTTGAAAAAAAAAAAAAATTGAACCTACTTCAGAACTTCAATCGGCAAGTGCTCTAAAAAGTAAAAAAATAATTTTATTCCTTGAACACCATCGATACTACATTTAACCATAAGCTTTGGAATCTGCGCAAAAACACTAAATAATAAATGCGAAACTATAATTCAACTATAAATATAAATTTCAATGAATCTAGGTTCTTAAATCGTTTTCGCATACATTGTATTGACAACCTCATATTTATGTAATGGTATAAATATTCAGCTCTTAATTTTCTTTGAAACATGTGGGCAAAATATAGTTTAACATCATTTTACCTAGTTTTTGCACCGACTTCAAAACTTATGTTTAAATGTAGTATCGATGGTGTTCAAGGAATAAAATTATTTTTTTACTTTTTAGAGCACTTGTCGACTGAAGTTCTGAAGTCTGTTCATTTTTTTTTTTTTTTCAAAAATATTTTTATTTTATTCTTTTTAGTGTAAATGTACTTCAGAAATAAGGTAATGGTAACGTAAAGTAAAATTTTACAACTAATTTATAATTCAAAAATTACAAGTCGCTTGCGATAAAAATACTATCTACGTGGCCCGCTAATAAGTTTCATGTTTGATTCAGTTAAGCCTTCATTCAAAATTCTCATCATCATTATAATAACTGCTTCATATCAACCACGTTTTATAACAATGGATTTCATATTTAATCATTCAGGAGAAATCGTTTTAAATTTCAGCAAAAATTTGAAGAATGTTCTCAATTTCTTCAGAATCCCTTTATCAAACCGTATGTAAATTAAAACTAATGAAGCTTGAAAAATTACAAATCTATTGATACCTGCTTCGACTTTCAGTTCATCGGCGTTCAGGAGAAAAAAGCAGGACATAGATACTCGGTTTTTAATATAAGTAGATACATAAAAATTTCAAAAAGACCATAGAAATGAATTTCATTATGTAATTCAGAGAAGCCTTACATTCAAATTTGTCATTATTACGATTACTGTGATCAGTATTTCTATTTTGATCGATTTCTACAGGTTCCCGTTATCAAACCCGGACCACGAGACGATGGGTCCAATTGGAAGCTAAACCCTTTCAAAGAAAAAAAGAGTGTTTGGAATCGGTCCAGTTCAAGTAATATTATAACATACAAAAAAAAAAAAAAATCTCCGACTAATTGTATAACCTCCTCTTTTGTTGAAGTCGGTTAAAAAAAACGTTCTACGATTTTAAAAATTGGCTAGCTTTTGTTGAAAACATGCAATTTTATGATGACAGAAAATAACTCCTCTGTAAGTAACAATTTTTCTGTGGCGAAAACTAGCGAGAGAATAATATATATTTCTCAAAAACGGGAGGGGGAGGTGTCTAAAAAACGACTATTGCAAATTTCACGATTTTAAAAACGTGTACCAAGAGCCTATATTAAATGAAGATTCTAAAAATGAGTTACACAAGTAGAGCGGCGCGATTTTGAACGAGCTACGTTTTCAAACGCTGTTTGTGCTTCGATGGCTTAGTATAGAAGGTAAGAAGGTTCAAAAAAAAAAAAAAAAAAAAGACAAATAAATCTTTTTTTAGTGAGTTTCGATTGCATATTTTGGAATATTTTCTATTTTATATGTACTTCAATGAAGTGCTCTTACTTCTAAACTATATATAGTACTACTTTGTTCTTTAGACTTATTATCATTTTAGTATTATTGTGGGAGGGATTGAGCTCGATTTGTAACCACGCCAGTACAATATGTTTTGTGCTATTTCTATTGTCAAAATAAATAAAAATAGCTATTGTTTTTCATGTATTACTGAACAAGGAAACGCCATACAATAGAATCTATGCTTTGATTTTAATTTAAAATGAACAAATTATGTTTATTTTATACATTCTTCTAGTGTTTTAAAACAAATTCTGTTTAAAATTAAAGCTGTTGTGTGGAAAAAAAACACACTACGTTCAATAACGAATTGCAAGAATTATTTGTTTTTTGAATTTATGTGAAATGATAGGGAAAGGTAAGAACGTCCTGAACTAAAATTGTTGGAAAAACAAAATCCTCAAATTGAACAAAAACTTGTAAAAAAAAACTTGAATGTTACCCAATAATACGAACAAGCAGACATATCATGCACACATAACACGAGGGGGAACACAGAGCATCGTTAAAAATGCTGAAAAAAAGAAAAAAGAGAAAAAAAAGGTTGCAACATTATCTGCAAATATTTCGAGTGAATAAATCAAATTTTTTGGAGTAAGGACATTTTAAGAGGTTACAATGACCTCCCATTGAAGCGACCTCTAGAGGGGCTCAATTTTTCAAGTTTGCCACGGGCGCTGGGTCCCCTAGCTACGCTACTGCTTGTGTGTTACTTAACATTTCTCCAGTCTTAACGACACTACCAAAGATAACCGGACTAATCGGATTTAAAACTTCAATTTCGAAAATTTTCCGATGGAAATCCCTAAATATCATCCTCACCCAAGGAATCGCCCCAAAGATGATCTAAATTTCGTTTTCACATCATCAACTTTGATAAAGTTTCTGTGAATGGTCCCTAACTCCATCCATATCTTTCTAACGTCGTAACAAATAGCTTAAATCTAAAATTTCGTGTTCATAAATTTCTGCGGGAAAACCCCAGAGCCCGCCCTTCCCAAAGATACCCTAATAAGCGGGTCCCTTCATGGTTCCACTCTGAAAATATTTGGATGTATCCATTAAAATACATAAAAAATCTTTATTATTGTTTGATTTATTTATTTACATTTATTTATTTATTTATTTATTTATTTTTCAAAATTTTGAGCGAAACTATCTTAAAACATTTTTAAATTCCAAAATTTTGGAAAAAATATTTTCATTATTCCGAAATTATTTAAGTTGCAAATTAAACTAAAGTGCATTCAAGTCTCTTTAAAATGAGCTCTAATACAATTTTTAGCTCCCATAAAACTTGAATTACGATATTTTGAAGCAAGATTTAAAAAAAAACTCCCCGATTATTTTCTGTAATTAACTGATTAATTCATGGTCCTACTCATTTTTTTTTTTTTTTAGGTTGTATAAATTAAATACAAAATGCATTAAAAGTCTTTTTTTTTTTTTCAAAATTTATAACGTATACTATCTTAAAAAATTTTAAATTATAAAGTTCGTGCACGAAAAATATTTTTCAAAAATTATTTAAGTTACATATTAAATTAAAGTGCATATGAGTTTTTTTCAAATGACCTATTGTAACTGCTCTCACAGAATGTTGAGTTGTTACATTATAAAGCGCTGCCGGCGAGTAGGTAAAAAAGTGCTTTTGAACTGATTTCAAAATTGAATTACACATCAATTATGAATGATAGATTTTTTTTTTCTTGAAAAGTAAATCTTAGTTTAATATGTTAAAGATTGAGATTTCTGAAAGTTGAAAATCTGGAATGATCAGGTTGAGTTTTTTTATTATTATTATTATTATTATTTGATATGGAATGACACAAAGGAGATTGCCACATCCCTTCCCTCTCCCTCCTTTCTTTACGTCACTACAATTACTTACAATTATGTTTTTCCATAGTTCAAAGTCGCAAATTTTCTGGCGAGAACTTTCGTTCTAAACTTAGCACCTCCCCCCCCCCTTCTCATTCTGAAATTAAACCGTATCACTCTGCAATTTTTTTCCTGCCTTCTCATCTTGTATGCATCGCGTATATATGCACATTTCAGCCGGTACTGAATACAGTAGAAGTAGAATGTCGAAAATTAATTCGAATTAATTGGGATAGGTTGCTCGGATTTTCAAAACTAACCAATAAAAATTCTTTTGGGGAAACAGTATGCAATTTAATCAAATAAACTAGTTATACAATCGCGATGTACATAACATAGTAAACAGCACATTTCGCTGTAATACTTTTCTACATTTTTAACAAAAAATAACTCATTGCTCACTGAACATAAAAATCAAAAATATTACTATTAAAATACTTTATAAATGCTACTATTTTTGCAAGAATTAAAGCAAAGAAAATAGAATGGACTTCTGAAATATGCACCGAATTCACAGAAAAAGTTTAATTTATGTGAGGAAAAATTGACTAACTCTTCTTAAAAAAACCCCTGATTTTTGGGCTGAGAGATCTTTGATTTCGGCTTCAGTCCCCTAAATCTGGCGTAACATAAGTGATAAGTCAATTAAACATTTGAGAAAAGTCATAGAACATTGCGGTATTGTAGAATTCACGTTGAAAATGTCGTGTAGGATGCTAAGTTTTTTTTTTCTTTTTTTAATGTTTACGACCACCCAAGCGCAGATCCAGAGGGGGTTATGGGGGTCATGCCCCCCCCCCCTAAGCGACCAAATATAGCATAAAACTGCATTTTTTGGGTCTAATAATACGAAAAAATTGCCAAACACCTCCATTTTTGCTAAAAAATTGCCCTCTGACCCTCCCCCCCCCTTCTAAAATGACACCCTCCATAACCACGAGCTGGATTCGCCCTTCCGACTACTTCTGAGCAGTGGTGTGGCGAGAAATTTTTCAAGGGGGGGGGGGGTTTCATTGCAAAATTTTTGAAGTAAAAGGTGGAAAAACGTCATTTTAGGCCCTTACATGTGCTTATGCAAAAATTTTCTTCTTCATTGGGGGGTGGGCAGGGCCTGATTACCGAATAAGCCAACTAGGCTGCGGCCTAGGGCCCCCACAACTTAGGGGCCCCTAAATGGTAAAAATTGTTGTAGTCAATGCCTAAATTTGTTTTATCCTATGCCTATAATTGTGAAGCCTCAGTGCAGGGGGCCCCAAAAAATATTTGGCCTAGGGCCCCGTGATATCTTAATCGGGCCCTGGGGGTGGGGGGTATCGGGTACGTCCCCTCCATCCCTCCCTTCTCTGTGCTACTGTCTCTAAGGTCCAGTCGTTGAGAGTAACTGCTCAACTGCGAAACGAGATTTACCTCAAGAAACTCAACCAAAAAAAAAAAAAAACAGAAGAATCGTATGCAAAGAAACTGATGAAGACTCACCTCCCATCAGGGCCGCCGTTTGGGGGGGAATACTGGACCTCTAGTACCCGGGCCCGGAGCTTTAGGGGGCCCGTAAGGTTATGAACATGTTTTTCCAGTAATAGTGTAAATAATTTCATCAAAAAAAAATCTCGCTTTCCATTGCCGATTCTCAATATGAAACAATTGCAACAACTCAATAAAAACACTAATGAATGAAACACGCTTGCGCAAAGGAAAATGTACCGCTTTTTAAAATCATCTGGCGATACAAAAAACGTGAAAATAAAATCAGATGCACTTTCGTAAGTAAAAAAAAAAAAAAAGTTTTCCCGAAAAAAATTTTTTCTCCTTTTTTTTTTACAATTGAAAATGTGCTGGAACGATAGCATAAAAATATGCAATTAAGGGGGGGGGGGCGCATGGGGGGCCCGGCATCAAAATTGGTACCGGGCCCCATCGCTGGTAGCGGCGGCCCTGCCTCCCATATGAGGAAAATTTGGAAATTAAAGGTAGAAAAACACGATTTAGGCTCTTATATGTGTTTATACAAAAATTGTCTTGCTTCATGGGGGGGGGGGGGGGGGTGTACTAATCCCTTGGCCCTTGGCTACGCAACTACCTCTAAGGTCCAGTCCAAGTTTTCTGCGAACCGAACTGACGCCGGACCACTCGTTGAGAAAAGAAGGTCCTACTGTGGAACAAGATTTACTTCAAGAAACTCAACCAAAAAAAGAGAATAATAATCAAGGAGTCGTGTTTTGAGCGATGAAAACTCACCTCCCATGCGGGCCTGGCGTTGCCGTCCTCCGGCCAGCAGAGGTCTTCGGCCATCCCGCTGATGGTCAGCCAGTTGGCCCTGCGCGGGTCGGACACACTCTCCGTCAACATCCCCACAAGCTGTCAACAACGCTGATCTGTAGTTAAATCCACACGGGCTTTTTCTTCATTCATCCCACCATCACTCACGCGCGCACAAAAGACGTCCACAACACACCGCACCGGACGCGTTCGGCGTGTTTTGTGTTTCCTTGGATCAACAGGTGCACCAGGGTTGTTGCACTTTCTCCGCGGCTGCCAAGTAGCCAAGCGATCGCCAAGGGTTTTTGTTATTTTCTTCGCTTGCAAGTCTTATCACGAAAGGATGCAGTGTTTGCTTTTTTTCTTTTTTGTGAAGTAGTACTTGGAGCACTGTCCCAGCCCTTTTCAGTTTTTTCTCTTTTTTACTAAAAAAATTTCACATGAATCTTGTTCTTTCAGTGGAGAAATCAGGCTCGCAATTTAAGCGATCATTTCATTTCACACTCCAGGGTCCCCCGTACCTACCACAGCTTCGTGGTTAAACCTGGATAGGGCCCTGAAGAGCGCTCGAGGGGGTACCCCCCCGCCCCTGAATGGATTGCAGAAACCAGAAACAGATTATAATTATGCATTTCTGCATGTTTTGACGAAAAACGTAATGAATTCAAACTCTTTGCCCCACCCCCCACCCCCACCCAGCGAAAAGTTTTAAACGACTCCCCTGGGCGAAAATAATTGAGGGAAAATTTCCGAATTATACCTTTCACAAACTCACAAATCCACTCCGGGTGTTTCCCGGGGCACCCCGCGAAAACTTACCCGCAGACCTAAAGTTTTAGCTGTGCCTTCGAAAGAACTAATTTTTCTGTGTCTGATGGAATTTGTCACCCCCCCTCTCATCTTGTCCCATGCCACGTTATTTTCATTAACATAATGTCACACAAAGGTGTGCGATGCCCAGAGGCAGAGCCCGATCATTCTGACATTGGACAAGGGGCAGATTTCTATTTCAGTCCCCCCTCCCCTTTCTCATATCAGTTACGAGTAACAAAAATCTTACAATACCAGAATGAAGTATAAGTTTCGTCAAAGATCAAACAAAAAACCACTTTTCCCTGGACGGTTGAAAAACATCAGAAGCTGCGGCTGATCCATCCGGACTGTGCGTACACCGTAAGAAATGAATGCTGTTTTTACAGTATACAAAGCCAGGGCTTGATTACCCAAAAGGCTCAGGAAGCTTGAGCTTCCCCTCAGAAATTTCAAGGGGCCCAAAAATGACTGGAAAACTGATTTCAAACTCCAGTTTCAGATTTTTAATTTAGTTTTAAAAACAACTGGTTCAACAAAGTTTGGCATAAATGTGTTACTTTTATACTAATTTAATGAAGTGATGAATCTGATTCCACGATAAACCACCCTTATTCTCTGAGAATTACAGTGCAAGCATAGGGGCAAAACTTAAATCTGAATTCAGCTTAGCCCCTTTTAGAAATAATCTTTGTAGTATTAGTGAGTTTCGTTTCAGTGTGCAAAGAGTTTTACTTTTTTTTCCTAAAGCAAAAAGTGGCGGACCCATACAGGAGACTGAGCTTCACTTAATTTCAGAGGTTAATCGGGCCCTGTATACAGCTACATTTTACAGCAATAAACTGTAAAATTGCCAACTTTACAGGAAGAAGCTGCAAAATTGCTAGTTTTACAGTCTATTACTGTGCATTTTGAAGTTTAAATTATATCCACTTCTGCCAGTATTATACTGTAAAAATAACTATTTTTTGCAGTGCAATAAACCTCAATTTTCCCAAAACAGTTGATAGGAGGAGCGCACTTTTTTACACTGCTCTTCAACGATCGTGGGTTAACGCGAGATAACTGGCTGGTTGTTATCAGGACCATTATCCCGAGATACCCACACCCCCTCAAGTGGTGTGCCTGGTTGTTATCCTTAAAACTTATGAACGTAGGAGCGAGGAACCTTCAAAAAACAACGCAGTTTAGGAACCTGCTGAACTTCCCCGCCGTATCACCAACAGTGATGTCCAATTTGTGACCCGTGAGTCACACAGGGCCTGATTACTGAATAGGCCAACTAGGCCATAGCCTAGGGCCCCCTCAATTTAGGGGCGCCCAAATGACCAAAAATTGCTCTAGTCAATGGTGAAATTTGTTGATTCAATGCCTAATATTGTAAAGCCTTAGTACAGGGGCCCCAAAAAAGTATTTGGCCTAGGGCCCCGTGATATTTTAATTGGGCCCTGGAGCCACATACGGCACGCGAAGCTGAATTGTGTAACCCATTGTTTTGTTGAATTTCACTAAACAAAAACCATGACTAGTCACCATCATTTTTAAACGATTAAATACCACATGCACATTTGGAGCCAAATATTCAAAAATTGGTTTCTGGAAGACAAATGCAAACTTCTCATTAATAAAATAAGCGCAGAGTAATGGTAACAACAATTCTTGGTTTGAAATACCCTTCCTTTTCCATATTTTTTCCCACGCTATGTAGAAAATTTTTAATTATATCGGAATTTTACATGCGCTCTGTCACACTCATGCGCTCTGTCAATCTTTCACATGCGTCCGCCGAGAGCTACGTCAGTATGGTCTGCCGCCCCCATAAATTTAATAAAAATTATACTACTCCGAAATCCGAATCGGGGCCTCTCTAAGGGCCGAGCCCCTTGTTTTTGGCTTGCGAGAATAGGCGGTGCTGCAGTCAGACAAAAAAAAGACTGGACACCACTGATCTGGTATGGTAGTTTAGCATTAGAAGATGATGGGTATCAATATCAAGAGAATGATATGCAAGCCCTCTTTCTAAGTGGGGTATGAAATATTCAAAATTTCAGGGGTCCGGGGGTGCTTCCACTGGGAAAATTATTGTTAAAAAAAAATTAAAATTTTACATTTTCAGGCGTTTTAAACGAACGGGTAATAGCACTATGAAATTATCGAGTAAAAATAGGCAAACAAAACCCTTTTAAAAATAATCATTATTTTGTAAAAAAAAAACATTTCTTGTGGTTCGATAAATTGTTGACATTCATGTTAATCGACAATGAGGAAGAACAAGGATCCTCAATTTGAGCATTCGACACTACCTCGCCCCCCCCGAAAAAAATCACACTTGCACAATTGTTGGGGGGGCGAGCCCCCTCCCCCCCAAGCCCCATGGAGTTGGTGCTAGTATTCTGAAATCAATCTTATTTTTTTTCGCAATTTCTCGCTTTATCATTTTTAAGATTTATGATTGACCAATTACAAATAAAGTGAAAAATAATTCTTCCTTGCATGATTTTGCATTTTCTTCTTCGATTTTGGGAACTTGGGAACAAGCTCACTTTTGGATTTTACACAGTGGCGGATCATGACATTTTGAGGCCCCAGGCACAACCTGATACGGAGGCCCCCCTGATGCTACAACAAATGGAATAGTTCAATAATATGAACTATACAGAATTTTTTTTTTTTTTTTTTTGTGAGTCAAAAAGCTTTGGGGTTAGAGGAGATGATTTAAAAGAAAAACATCTGACAAAAAAAAAAAATATATTCACAGTAAAAAAAAAAAAAATTGCCTTATATTTTTAAGTATTTTAGTCAATGGAGAGGGTGAGATCCGAGCCCCGATATCTGGCATGTGGCATCTCGTAAAGTCCTAGGCTTTATTACGAGTAAATATCAAAAATTAGTATTTTAAAATGACAGCGATAGATAATGAAACGAAATAGTTTTTATTTGTCAAATACTTCTTTAACAATAGATAAGTTCATGTGAAAACGAAATTATTCATAAAATTCGTTTTCAAATTGCCGCAATGATAATGCTAAGATAGGTTTTTCAAAGGAATAACGAAATTCGCGGAAACCGCACATTTTTCACCTCTGCTCTATGCTCTTCCATATGAACATGGGAGGGGGATGGGATCTCGAAAGCTGATGATTTGTAATAATACACTGCTCGACATTGAAAATGCAACACCAAGAAGGAGTGGTCAGAAATTGATGAAATTTGGTAAGAAGACAGAGACAGCATGGAGCAATAAGTGATATTTATTTCAAAATAAATAAGCAAAATTTAGAGCGAGGACGCGTCGGCTCAGTAAGAAGTAGGACCATCGCGGACAGCGATACACGAAGAAACACGTCTAGGCATGGAGTCAATAAGCCTGCAGATGGTGTCCTGAGGGATGGCTCTCCATTCCCTTTCAACCATTTGCCACAGTTCGTCCTCTGAACGAGGCAGTGACAGGTTCTGCAAACGGCGTCCAATCACGTCCCACACATGTTCGATTGGTGACAAGTCAGGAGAGTATGGTGGGCAGGAAAGCATCTGTACACCTCGTAGAGCATGTTGGCTGATTCGAGCACTGTGAGGCCGGGCGTTATCCTGTTGAAAAATTGCATTTGGCAGACCCTGAAGGTAGGGGATTGCCACTGGCCGCAGTACATTATCTACATATCGATGGGCCGTCATAGTGCCCCGAATACGAACTAGAGGTGATACGGAATTGTATGCAATAGCGCCCCAAACCATTATGCCACGTTGTCGTGCTGTGGGGCGTTCCACAGTTACTGCCGGATTCGATCTTTCTCCACGTCGACGCCACACACGTATGCGATGACTATCGCTGGACAAACAGAAGCGGGATTCATCTGAGAACACTACGGTTTGCCATTCTGCTATCCAGTCGCTCTGGTCCGGCACCATTCCAACCGTTGGAGTCTGTGCTGTGAGGTCAATGGCAGTCTTCTTAGCGGGAGCCGTGATTGCAGGCCACGTGCAACCAGTCGACGGGAAATGGTTCTTGTCGACACAGGAACATTCAGGGTACCTTGCACGTGCTGCAGAATCGACGTACAAGTGACTTGCGGGTCCGCCACAGCTTGTCGGTGAATCCGTCGATCCAAGCGGCCTGACGTCACTCTGGCTGCACCTACACCCCTCAATGTGGCTACATTTCCTCTTTCCAACCATCTCCGACACAGCCGATGCACAGTGCTTGCATCCATGTGGGTATCAGCTGCAATTTGACGTATGGACCAACCTCCCCTTCTCAGTCCGATCACCGTACCCCTTGTAAAGTCGTCTATATGCTGGAAGTGTCTTCGCTGAGGACGGCGTGGCATTTCCTCCTATCACACGTATCCTTCGAGACAAAAACCAAATTTCTCCGATAATTAGTCTGGCAGAAAAACCAACATGAACATAGCCCACTTTTCAACTTCATTCTCTTATATCTTACTTCACGTGCGTCGGAGAGCTGCGCATTTCATATCATTTGCATAACTCAGTGACGTGCGTCTATGGTAAAATTTGCCTGAATTTCTGACCACTCCTTCTTGGTGTTGCATTTTCAATGTCGAACAGTGTAATTTCTTGCAACATTTTGTCAATGAGTTTTATTCCAGGTTCACAGAAACTTGCTTCAATTTTATTCCTAACTTTTTTTTGCACACACTTAATATTTTAAGTATAATTTTACAATTGCAAAAAAATTCATATTCGAGAGATCCATAATAAATTTCCGGTGAATTTAAATTGAAAACTGCTGTTGTTGTTCTAATTAATGCGGAGTATACTGCCAAAATGCTGCTCGGTATGATACAAGTTATTCAGTTATTCTAGCAAAACTTTAAACATGCATTTTATCAGAAAATAGATTGTTTTCACGAGTATTAAAAACAAAACAAAAACAAAAAAAAAATGTTATGCTAAATTTTCGAACATAATATGTGGGGCGGGGGGTCAAGCAGCCTGAGGTTAAAGAGAACCCTGAAGCCTTATCAATTTGTTGATTTGGTATGGAATAAACCCATTGTATCTTTTATTTTTGCGCTTGATTCAAAAATTATAGTTATTACAACTCTTGTTTTTAAAATTGTAATATGTTTAATTTCCTGCAGACAACACAGTCAATGAATAATTTTTAAGAATATTAAACTTACGTCGGAGAGATTTCTTTGCTTGAATTTTGCCTATTCTTCAAAATTTGACAGTTCTTGAGTTAAAATGCGATGCGTAACAAATGGTACAAGTTTTGACTTGGGAAATACTAGGCGGCTTACGTAAATTGGTGGAAGGAATTGGTGAATTGGTAAATCACGTAATTGGTGGAAGAAATCTTCATTGATGCAGGGTTGGAGGTTGGAGCACAAAAAGAGCTCAAAGCGAAAATACTGTTGAGTTTCCAGACATTATTACAAAATGACGGTGTCCAAGGCGCTTCTTTTTTTTTTTTATTTATTTGCTGGTATAAAAGAGAAGCGACAAAAGGAAGCGTTTGGCTATTCTGAAACAATCTCGAAAGATTGCTCATAAAAGCACCAACTTTCTCTTCGTGTAGCTCTCAGTGTCAAGGTCAAAGCTTTTGACAAGAGGAGGGAGTCTGAAAAATGAGGGCCATAAAAAACTTTGCCTAAGGTCTTAGAATCAAGCGTAGGTTTCTGATAAGCATCGGGCTGGTTGCTGGTCAGTGCATAACGGCGCAGGACAGGACAACGGCGACTGAAAGAAAGAAAAAAGTGAATGGCTCTTTTTCGTTGGGGACCTTAGCTGAATGTTTCTTTTTCATTGCATGACTCATATTGGATTACGCGTCTCGAGGCCTTGCAAAAGAAATCCCGGTGCTGTAGAGAGACTTCTCACGCTTATTATCTCATTTTTCAACACGCTAGAGGTCTCAAGTTTAAAGTTTTAAAATAATTTGTTTCTTTCCTCCAGAATACTTTATCAAAACAAGCAACATGTTTCATGCCTTTACATACTTTTAACATACATACTTTTACAAACTTTACATGCTTTTAACCTTTACATCTCGTGAGTGGGGGAAGGGGGACAGACACAAAAAACATGTATTATGGTGGCTGTTACCGCGCATAACTTGAATATTTAACAAAATAAGTTTGAGGCAAAAGGTAAACTTCGAAACCTGGACTCTATGTCCACTCCGCTGAGAAAACTGGACCTTATGCTATTGCTGTCCAAAAATGTGGACCTTCTGTCTCTCGGATTTTCTATCCCTCGAACCTTCTGGACGTGGATCTTTTGTTTGTGGACCTTTTAGTTTTGGACCTTTTGGCTTTGGACCTTATATCCGGATCCCTCAATGAATAGCCTACCAGGCAAGCCAACTAGGGGTCGGTTTATTGTCATACCTTTCTAAGGGGTCTCAATTTTTTTAAAGGTTTACACATAGCATTGAAGCTATACTAAAAATACGTGTATTTTTAAGGAAAAAAAAAAGAAAAAAAACCGGTTTATTGAAAATTTCCTTAAACGAGTCTTTACTCATTTTGCTTGAATAGGATTTACCCTGTCGGCCTGTCGCAACTGTGAGGGTCCCCAATAACCCTCATGGGCCCAAAGGGGAAGCAAAAAATGAATATGATAAATGATTTACATAGTGCTGATATACAATGGGGCCCCAAAAATGCAATTTGACGGGCCCCCTTATCTGTAAATCAGCCACTGCAATCTGTCGTTGAATCTTCAGGAGGCCTCCAAAGTATTGTGGACCTAGGACCTCACTATTAGTAGTTCTGAGTTTTTGGCCTTATTTTTAAAGGCTTACGCATTAAAGCTATGCAAACAATACGTGTATTTTAAGAAAAATAATTTCAAACTAACTATTTGCTAATTGGAAAAAAACTTTCTTAAACGAGAACCTTTATTAATTCTGCCGGTATTGGCCTGATCATTTCGCAGCTGTGAGGGTCCCCATGACCATAGGGCCCCGAAGGGGGGCAACAAACTATTTTGACGGGCCCCCAAACCTGTAAATCAGCTACTGCATTTTGCCTTTAAATCTTCAGGGGGCCTCCAAATTATTTTGGGCCTTTTGCCTTTCTATTAGTTAGATAATAATAGCTTAATTGCAGGGCCCAATTAATTGGTAACAATCAGGCCCTTCACACTGTGCTTAAAATCCCTGGCTAATTGCTAATTTGAGTTTTGAGCATCTCCCACTAAAACTCGTGATTTTCCATGACAAATTCTCAAATCCAAATATTTTGATTTTAAAAATTTGGCACTCTGCGGTTCCGAGGCCCCCTGCTTTGCTGGAGGCCCCAGGCTCGCGCCTCATGCGCCTATTGGGTGATCCGCTACTGATTTTACAAAAAAAAAAAACTAAAAGGCAGCCCTGGTCATGAAAACATTAATACGGAAAAAAAACTTTCAAGCTCGATCTTCGCCAAAGCAAGCGATAAGTGTAGACAGTTGGCGCACCCGCCCCTCCTGGCGCCGTTGTAGCGCGGAGGAGCAGCTTGGGCCACATACCTGGAGGAGACAGAGGGCGTAGGGGTGTCCGATCATTTTCCTCCGCAGGAGCCACGACGCCGACCGACATGAAGGGAGGGGGGGGGGGTGCACTTCCCACACACTCCATTACAGGCTTGATTTGCGTTAAAAGACTTTTTCTGTTTTTCACCAGAGAGAGAATGGGCAGCGTTTCTCAACCTCTTTCGACCCGCGAACTGATGCTCTTTCACAAAAAAAAAAAAACTTTTCGTTCTAACCAGGCTTTTTTTTCGGGGAGTGTTTTACCAAACGCATTTCTTGAGAAAATCAGAACAATAAATGAAAAAATGTTTTGATTTTTTTCATTTCTATGTTTAATTATTTTTTTACGGTATAATACTTGAAGAGAGAGAGGAAGGGGAGGGGGGGGTTGCTTTAAGAGTATTGACATGAGCAATGTAAAAGTTAAAGTATGTATTTAATTGAGAAAAAAATCTGCAGTATACACATATGAAGTTACTTAATTATAAGCTTTCTATATACTCGATATCAGCAGCAACTATGACAAAAATAAATATTGCAGATACAGTACCCCTGAGAGTTTATACAATTTTCCAATTATACTCATTGCATTTTTAAGTGAACTTTATAAAAGAGTAACATTTCTTCAACAAAAAAGGATAACAAAAGCACATTGTGAAAAAGTTCCGAAAAATTTCGGAGGGGTTTAAACCCAAATTCCCCCCCCCCTTGTATATGGCCTTGGTTCTAGCTGTTGAAAAAATAACGTATTGCATAAGTAAATTGCAAGATTTTTGTTGGTAACTTACAACCCTCAATAGTATTTAATTAGGGCAGGTCGAGCCTAGAGCCTAGTTAATAAATGCAACTTCTATCGCATGTAAATCATACAATGTAACGTGTGAAAGGAATGGGAGCCCTAAACTTTGAGGCCCTCTGGGCATAGGCAGATTTAGGCTGTGAATTCTGGGGGTGAAACAGTATCTAGGGGATATTCCCCTGTCAATGAGAGGTCCGAGGGCTTTCTTCCGGAAAATTTTGAAATTTATTTTTTAAATTCTGGTTTTTAGCTTATTTCAAAGCAGATTTTATAACACTGCATATTGAAAGAATGTGCAAGAACTTGAAACAGTTTATGTTATTTTTAATGAAGTGTATTACAATAGTAATGTTTCTTTTTATTAATTGTGCTGTTTTAAAAGTAAAAGCAATTGTAATGACATATCAAAAAAAAAAAAAAAAAACTATACTTCTGTAATACAACACTTAAATAATGAATAATTTTCGAAAAGTGTTTATTGATGCATGGTAATTTTTTTTTTTTTTTTTAACGCATAAACTCTTGTTAGCCTACTTTCCCGTTAAAAATAAAAGAAACGAAAAAAGCATTAAAATTGGCTTAATGCATCTAAAAAATGTCGCCAAGTCCAAAAAATGTCGCCAAGTCCAAAAAATATCGCCAAGTAAAAAAAAGTCAAAAAGAAACAAAAAATGAAATAAATATCGAAAATTACACTGTTCGACAAAAAAAAACCTTGAAAATGCTTCTGGTATTTTGAAGGCTGATTCTTATGTAAAATGACCCCCTGAATCCGAATATGACCCCCGTTTTCCCCCATCACGTCCCAATTTTTTTTAAAACGCCCCCTTTTTTTTTTCATTTTTCCTTAGTTTCAGGGCTATTATATTTTTTTTGGAGGGGAAAGGAGCCTTATATTCACCAATAAATTTTTTTGAAGGTCAAGAGAGACTCAAAGTTTAAAATCATGAGCACCGAGAAAAAATCGGGAACTTGGGGGGCGTGGCCCCCCAAAATATTTGAAAAATCACCAAAAACGATCTTTTTATTCTAGTTTCTTTAAAAAGACCTTTAAAACATTTTTTTCGGTGCAGAACCAGAGTATAGGATCCGCTTCTATGGCTCCTGGGTCAGAAAAAATTTTCACGCTGTAAAATTTTTAAAAAAAAATAAAATAATGCTTTAAAAATCGCACTTTGCACTCGAGTTTTAAAGCAGGTCTTCAGCCAAAAAAAAACAAAATTGTGGCTGATTCTTATGTCAAATGACCCCTATTTCCAAATATGACCTCAGTTTCCCCCCTCCACCCCCTCTTTCCAGAGAGTGCCCCCCCCCCCAATTCAGAGTCATTTTACTAATTCGGAGGGGAAAAGTACATTACGTAACCCGTTAACATAATTCTAAAAGGCAACAGAGGTTCAAAGTTCAAAATCATGTACATGCGTACCAAAAATATAAACTATGGCGGTGTACCCCCCCCCCCCCCAAAAAAAATCTTTCTTGTTTTTCTAAGAGACGTTTTAAACCTTTTTTTTTTTTTTTTTTTTGTGAAAAATCAGAGTATTGAATTTTCTTTTCTTTTTTTTTGGGGGGGGGGGGAGTGGGGATTTATACCGCCCTAGTTTTATATTTTTGGTACACATGTACATGATTTTGAACTTTGAACCTCTGTTGCTTTTAGAATTATGTAATGTCATTTTTCCCTCCGAATTAGTAAAATGACTCTGAATTGGGGGGGGGGGGGGACTCTCTGGAAAGAGGGGGTGGAGGGGGGAAACTGAGGTCATATTTGGAAATAGGGAGTCATTTGACATAAGAATCAGCCACAATTTTGTTTTTTTTTTGGCTGAAGACCTGCTTTAAAACTCGAGTGCAAAGTGCGATTTTTAAAGCATTATTTTATTTTTTTTTTAAAAATTTTACAGCGTGAAAATTTTTTCTGACCCAGGAGCCATAGGAGCGGATCCTATACTCTGGTTCTGCACCGAAAAAAATGTTTTAAAGGTCTTTTTAAAGAAACTAGAATAAAAAGATCGTTTTTGGTGATTTTTCAAATATTTTGGGGGGCCACGCCCCCCCAAGTTCCCCGATTTTTTCTCGGTGCTCATGATTTTAAACTTTGAGTCTCTCTTGACCTTCAAAAAAAATTATTGGTGAATATTAAGGCTCCTTTCCCTCACAAAAAAATATAATAGCCCTGAAACTAAGGAAAAATGAAAAAAAAAGGGGGGCGTTAAAAAAAAAAATTGGGACGTGATGGGGGAAAACGGGGGTCATATTCGGATTCAGGGGGTCATTTTACATAAGAATCAGCCTTCAAAATACCAGAAGCATTTTCAAGGTTTTTTTTTGTCGAACAGTGTTATTAGCCTACTTTCCCGTTAAAAATAAAAGAAACGAAAAAAGCATTAAAATTGGCTTAATGCATCTAAAAAATGTCGCCAAGTCCAAAAAATATCGCCAAGTAAAAAAAAAGTCAAAAAGAAACAAAAAAATGAAATAAATATCGAAAATTAAAAATTTGAAAGTAGGGTATTGAGATGGGGAATTTGTGTGTCTGTCGGTCGGTCGGTCGGTCGGTCTGTCTGTCCCCCCTAATAATTTTTGAATGAACATTCCGATTTGGACAAACTTTTTTTTGTTGGAAAGATCTCGGCGAGTACAGCTCATTCCCATATTTGATTTTTTGATTTGAACAATTTTTGGTTCAACTTTGAGCCGTTCAAATAACCGGTCCCGCGATACTAACTTTTGAATGAACAGTCCGATTTGAACAAACTTTTTTTTGTTCGAAAGATCTTTTCAAGGATACTTCATTCCCGTACCTACATTTTTGATTTGAACAATTTTTTCGTTCAACATTGAACCGTTCAAAAAAGCTCTCACACCTAATAACTTTTGAGTGAACAGTCCGATTTAAACAAACTTTTTTTTGTTCGAAAGATCTCGGCAAGGATGCTTCATTACCGTATTTAAATTTTCAATTTGAACATTTTTTTCGTTCAACATTGAACCGTTCAAACAACCTTTCCCCACCTAATAACTTTTAAGTGAACCGTCGGAATTGAATAAACTTTTTTTTGTTCGAAAGATCTCGGAGAGGCTCCTTCCCATATTTCACTTTTCAATTTGAACAATTTTTCGTTCAATGATGAACCGTTCAGAAAAAATTTTAACATGAGCGCCTACGGAGAAATTTAAATTGAATGTTGATTCTGAACTTCAAGGCGGATTTCCTTCAAACTAACTTTGTAAGAAAATGGTTTTGATAAATAATGTATTGTAAAGTACTTTTCTGAATAATCTTCTGTGAGGACTCTGATTCCGACTCCGACTCCGCAGACATGGCGGAAATGCAGGCTCAGAAAAAAATGACTGACTGGGCAGACGATTTTTTGTTTATTTATTTATTTGTTTTGTTTAATTTATTATTATTATGATTTTTTTTTTGGCAGACGATTTTTTTTTTTGTTAACAAAAATTTGTCATTCACGAGAGCATTTTATTCTTTATTTATATTTAACAACTGGCAACGGATTAAAAATGAAATTCAAGACATTTTATTAACGAACGAGTTTTTTTTTCTTTCTTTGATAAAATGTGTTTTGAAGTTCTTTGTACTTTTATTTTATTTATTTATTTTTTTTTCTTTTGAAAACGATTGTGGAATTTTTCTACGGAAGAACTATAACAGTTACATTCTTTAAAAGGTGCGACAAAACTTAATTGACTCGTTTATTTAATTTTTACGTGTTTATTTCATTTGATGAGAGGGGTATATTTTGCTTTTAGAAATCAGCTTTAAGTGCTATAGAGGTATGTTTGACATAATTTTCAGTTTCAGATAATCAAGAGAGTATTGATCAGATGCTACAATGCCGATTTCGATGTACGGGAAAGTAGGCTCGTTTAGTTCTTGACAGAACTTCTTGTTTTTAATATGTAGCATGCCATGATATGTCTCTTACTAGTGATGTGTGGTGAAAAAACAGGTCATACAAAGAGCTGCATTGCATATTATCTGTTTTTGAATTTGCTTTCAGGTAAATTAATTTGCATTGTAACTATAAAAAAGTATAAGTTATTTTCCAAACTGTATTTCTGGTAAAATATTTTTAATTTTAATTTTTTCAAGATTCAAACAAAAATGTTGGGGGTGCGGCGCAGCCACTGTAAATCCGCTTATGCCTCTGGGCCTGAACCAAGTTGGTTCATGCGTTAGTGCGGGGCTTGACACCATGTCCTCCTTTCAGAATGAATGCAATGGGGGTGGGGGGTGCGCACCTGCAAAAATTGCCCAGCAATATTCTATCAGCAAAAAGCTTCAAAAGCGTTTGATTTGAAAAAAGAAAGAAGTATTTTGGGAAAAGAGAGCGACAAAAAAAAAAGAATGTACGGAATTCTGCCACCCTCCATTCTATGCAACGAAGCAGAGAGCAGACCGACCCCATGGGTAGGTCTTAAATTGACGAAGGAAGAAATTTTTGACAAGCCTGCAAGGCTCAAACAATGGAAGAAAGTGTTGGCCCACTTTTAGCAGAAAGTTAACTGACCAGTGACGGATTTTTTTTCCCCAATGGGGAATGAGAAAGAGGGTTCTGGAATTACCGTTACTTAAACGAATAATAAAAGAACCAAGGAGGTTAAAGGGGAGGAGCTAAATCTCTGCTATCTAAAAGTGGCAACGAATTCTCACCGCCGCCAGGGGAAAAGCTCCCTACTTCCTACGGGAGTCAATGTAAATGATACTGAATCTGTCATCTTTTTAAATGCTGATATGGGAAAGAAAAAAAAATTTTTTCAACTGGATTTTGGTGCAAATCTTCGATTGACATTATGAATTAAATATGATTTTCATCCCACGAAAATAGGTGCCGTATTCTTTGAGAAATAGGTTTAATCGAATGCACTTACCAACTTGCCAAATCTGACAGAATCTCATTTTTTAAAGACTGCTGTTGGCAAGAATATTTCTATTTAAATTGGAATTTTGCTCAAACCATCGATTAACATTATGAACTAAATATATTTAATAAATATATTTAAACTAATAATTATTTTGTCTACTAAATATATTTAATTAATAACAAAATTAAATACTGACAAAATTAATTTTTTGCCTCATGCTTAATTTATTAACAATTTAGAGAACTGATTCTCAGCAAAAATTATATCGTACAATGCAAAGAAAATGTCACGTACAGTCGCATATATGTTAAATTTGGCAAGTAGCTAGATGCGATCGATTAAACATCTTTCTTAAAAAATACGGCAAAATTTCAGTGGGATCAAAGTCATATTTAGTTCATAATGTTAATCGATGGTTTACACCAAAATCCAGTTGAAAAAAAATTTTTTCTTTCCCATAGCAGCATTTAAAAAGATGACAGATTCAGTATCATTTACATTGACTCCCGTAGGAAGTAGGGAGCTTTTCCCCTGGCGGCGGTGAGAATTCGTTGCCACTTTCAAACAAGCGAATCCATAGAACATTTCTCTCCTTCTTTCTACTCCGTGAAAAGAACTGTGTTCTGAGTGTGAAAGGAAAATCCGGGAAAGGCGGTCCTAATTAAACTCACATTTGAGACATTTCTATAGCTGCTCTCAATTCTTCTCAACTGCAGAAAGTCGAGAGTCATTTCGCAGTCAAGGGAAAATTCGTTTTTTTATTTTTCTAGTTTTTTAAGTAGTTTTTAAAATTAATTAAAATATTACTCCACGCGGTGATGTATTCAATTATATTTTTGCGTACTAAAAAAATTGAATTTAAAGTACATTTTATTTAAAATACAAAACATGAAAATACGCTTGACTAAACACTCACGAGGCTTATTGCTGATCTTCAATCTGAAAGGCTTATGATGGAGTTGAAAATATCTTTGATAAAAAGTTTCTCGTCGTTTGTTATTTGATTCCATTATCCAACTGTTTAATGCTTTGTGTTGATGGCTATTATCATGTTTAAATTTTAAGAAATATGCACTCAAAAAATAATGGTCAGAAGCCGAACTGTGGGCAATATCTTGACCTTAAAAGGTATTCTCCAAACCATTACTTTATGCATTACCTCATGGGCGGCTCGTGCGCAGGACAAATGCCCACTCACTCCCAAAAGTAAAGGGGCTTTGCCCCTCACTTTTCAAGGTTAAAAAGTAATGATCGAGTAAAAAATGATTGTTTACCCTACAGATTGATTAATTTCGTCAAAATAAGAACTGAAAATTCCAAAAATGGGGTTTTTTTTTTTTTTTGTTATTTCATAAGAATAAATGAAAATCAACTAGTATGGTAGATTTTTAAGGCCATATGTTTCGCATTTTTCGAGGTCATTTAATCAGTAGTGTTAAAATTCAATTATATGGCCATATTAAAAATAAAAATAATAGAGGTACCGCCTTCTGCTCCCCTCCGGCCATTTCTTTTGACCCCCCCCCCCCCACTTTTTTGATGCACTAACCGCCTATGCATTACCTCATTAAAAAAAAAAAAAACTCTTACTATGTCCAAGTGTTACTAATATTTGAGCAAGTTCTGTTCTTGATCATATTGCACACGTAGAATGCAAGGGGCACTTATTAAATTTATCAACATTAAAGATGTGCCCCTTTCATTCTATGTGCGATATGATGTAATTTTAAGTTTAAATTGTTTCCATCGTAGATTTTCTTTGCAAAACGGTAATTCATCGGTGATACGCTATACCACGAGAGAGAAATAAGTTACTTTTGAGAAAAACGCCTTTAATGTCTAAGCATTTAAAAAACTCTGAGATTTTCAAGTAGACGTCTGATTACTGTCAGACTACGTTCCCCGTGGAAAACTGGCAGGCAGCCAGTTAAGACGATTCGAAATTGAACCTGTAAAAGAGGAAAAAAAACTAGGTGTTACAGGTGATACAAGTGCTTTGCTCATTTCGAAGTTTGTGCTTTAAAAAGCAGTCCACAAATTATGCCAAGCTTTGAGTGAGGGGGGTGGGGGCATGAAAGCAAAAAGTGTTAAATCATGCTTTTTAAAAACAACAAGACTTTAAAGAAAAACAGCGTGACAAACAGCAACAAGTAAAGAAAGGGGCTAAGGTTGAAGTGTGACATTGTGACAAAATGGAAGGGGGTCAAATATGACGAAAAAAAGGTGTGACATCATTTATGATTAACCCCTAAGATCATTCCATACGGATTATCTATCCATCTGAAATTTAATAGTTGATTTCGTAAACGATAAATTTCTATGAACTAATCGACACTTCTCCAGAACTGCACATGCTCCTGCCCACAGGTTATGTTCGAAATGTCGCCAAGCTTAGCAATATCTCTTAAATTTCTTGCCAGTCCCATAAACGCAATGTTAAATGATGCATAGTAGGAAAGTCAACATGCAGGTAATTAAAGGAAGAACGCTAATTTTGAGCGAAAATTAATGGAATTTACGCCAAATTTAGTAAGATTTTTCACAAATAAAGAACGAAAGAAATATAAAAATAATAACTATGTACCAACTTTGTAACAATAGCATGTCTTTGGCAATGTACTAGATCAAAAGAGTCAAAAAATTGTCATACTCGAGATTTTGGCGTAATGGTGCCTACCATATGCTACCAACTTCTTTATAGAAACGACATTCGAAAACAACCTAAAAAGTGAACCTTTGGTCAGTCTCACTTGATAAACTCAAATGCACCAAAAATTCAAAGCGAAACAGAAAGCATTTAAACCAAATGCTCAAATCTCACGCAACCAATAAAGACAATCCTTACTTTCTTTTTTTTTCCCCTTAATGAGATCAAATCCAGTTTTATCACTTTACTTCGATGGAAAATGCATTTCCATAAACCAGGAGGGGGGGGTCTTTTTTCTTTTGCCTCTTGCAGTTTTATCAGTGGCGTATATAGGTTTTTATTTCGGAGGGGGCCCATATAATCAAGTGTAGCCCCCCACCCCCCAACTTTCTTTTTTTTTTTTTTTCGCTATTACTGTAAGACAGGCAGAAATTTTCAAATTGAATTTAAATATTGTAATTTTTGGAAAAGATAGAAAATTACGAAGTTTTAGATTCCCTCCAAAACTTTTTTCAAAATTGAAATTATTTATGCTACCTTTGATGATGTTGGAGGATCAAAACTCCTCTGGGAAACTTACTGAAACTTAAATTCTAAACACGCAATTTCAGGCTATCTTTAGTGACGTTAAAGGAATTAGAAGACTCGTGGCATCTCTCCTAAAAAATTTTGACACTGAAGCACAACTCAGGATATATTTCTTCATGATAGAGTAAAAGAACAGATGAGGTTTTTTTTTTTAACTGAAGTCTCGTTTAAGTTATCTTTGGGAAGTAAAAGTTCAAAGACCCTCCACTGAAAGATTTTCGATATATAGATGCGCAATTTCGCGTTCTCTTTAGAGACGTTAAGAGACAAAAAGTGATTAGGGATCTCCCTCCGAAAATTTTCAAAATTTAAACTTGAAGCCATCTTTACTTTAGACCATCTTTGGTAGTAACGTTAGCAAGGACTCTCTCCCGAAATGTTTCAAAATTAATGTTTTAAAAGCATTTTTATTTAGGTTATCTTTAATACCGTCAAGAGAAGAGGCAGGATTCGGGCGCTGTGCCCCGAAATTTTGCGGCATTGAAGCTTTAAGAATGCAATTTTAAGCTCTATTTTTTGAAACTGAATGCTAATAATAATTCATTAGAAATAATTATTTATTTATGTATTTCAAGCTAAAAGTATGTAAAAATTTAAGGGTAAACTTAAACCGAATAATAATAACTACCTTTATTTAAAAAAAAAAAAAACTGAATGTTTTTTCCGGGGGGGAGGAGGGGTATAGGAGGGAAAGACTCTCTGGGGCCCTCCCTTATATACACCTTTGAAAACAATGTTAATAGAAGGTGGGCTTTTTTCTTAAAGATTTTTTTTTTTTTTTTTTTTTTGAGCAACACGAACCGAACACCTACTTTTGAAAAAAATCTTTCTCGATTTCGGGGGGGGGGGGGGGCCCTCGCTCCCCTTTAAATACGCCCTTGGCGAACGTACATACAGAGCCTGTCATCTTTACATATATTGATTTATTTTGCCTGAGTGTGTGCTTAGAATCTCTGGAAGGGAAAAAAAGCTATTCTATTCTGCGCATAATTAGTACTTTTAATAAGATGTTAAAAAAAAAAATGTTTGGGGAGAGGGGGGCACATGCGAACAGGGGCAAATGTGAACAAACGATATTTTACCCAATTAACATGAAGAGAAAATCTGAAGAAAAAAAAATCATGTAGATGGAAAAACAAGTACTATATTAGTCCAGTAGAAATAGTGTTAGGGGTCGAACAAATTGCAACAGAAACAACTCCTGTCAGAAATGGTAGGTAACAGGCTCCTAATGAACATACTAAAAGTATACATCCGTACTAGTGGGACAAATATGTTTTGTTTTGTTTTTTTGGCCGCCATCTTGAAAAATCATGAAAAAATTTCAAAACAAAAAAATTATGTGTGGTGTCAAATGAAAGGAAATTTGAAGCTGAAAACGGATAAAACATGGGAAATTTGAAGTGAAGTTAAGATGCCAGAAATATGCACCCTTAATGTCGTGCAAAATGTGCTTTTTTCGGTCGCCATCTTGAAACATCTGAAAAAAAAAAATTCTAAAATTCAAAAAAATAATGTGTGGTATCAAATTAAAGGAAATTTCATGCTAAAAAGGAATATAATATCTGACATATAAATAGTGAATATACTAAAAATATACAAACGTACTGTCGTGCGAAATGCGCTTTTTTTTTTTTTTTGGCGCCATCTTGGAAAAGCGTAGATATTTTTTAAAAAACAAAACATATGCGGTATAGAATGAAGGACATTTATCATTGAAAAAGGATACTCATGGGAGTTTTCAAGAGAAGTTAAAGGTGAAATAGGTAAAAAATGGTAAAGCAATTAAGCGTGCAACTTGGATTTTGAGCCATTCTAGTTACAGTGAAATATTATGCTCACTAAACTTTCTGACCAACCAATGCTTTAAGCATTAGTAGTGAACAGCATACCGATTTGACAGATATAAAGATGGAAAGAGATTTGACATTTGAAAGATATAAAAAAGGTCATGCGATTCTTCGTAGACCACAATCTATTTGCTGTTCTTTCGTATCGTTTCTGGAACATTTCTAGTTTAGATAATTACGAGGCATAACCATATAAAAAACGAAATAGTAATTATAACGCGGTAGTAAAGGTACTATTAAAACCAACTGGCACTCGTGCACTCAGGAGCGCGCCGATCGGAGGTCACGGGAGGTCGCTGTGACCTCTCAAAAATTTTCGTATTCGGCACATTTCGCTGACGATTCGGCAATTTGAAGGCAATATTGTAACATTGAAATTTTTTGTTCTTTTTAGTTCTTTGATTTTTTTTTTTTTTATTTTGTTTTTTCTCACTAAATGTTATGCATGTACGCCATGTGTGCATGCATGCTTGTATTTTATCATTCGGTAAAATTGGAACTATATTCGGCAAATTGTTAATTTCCCCTTCCCAAAAGTTTTAGCTCGGGTCGCCCCTGCGTACACTTGTCATAAAGATTATATATACAGCTTACATTATTTTTTACTGATGTTCAATGATGAGAATTAATGTCGTTAAATTTATAAGGGTGTTTTTTTTTTTTCTAAAAAAAACGTGCTTTTCCGCCGAAAAAAAGTGAAAAACTAACTGGAAAATTATTCTATCACAATAAATATTAATAAAATGCTTTTAAGTTTAAATTCAAACGACACGACACTGGTTTTCCATCCGTTTCTGGCACAAGGTCCATCAGTCTCAAAGCTTGTTTAAGAGCTTTTTTTCGTAACATTCATGGTTATTAGATGTTTGTTTTCAAACAGCCACATATACAGTGAACTCTCACTTATACGCCGCCTCACTTATGCGCCTTTTTCACTTATACGACGATTTTAAATGGTCCCAGCACATTCCGTATTAAAATAATGATATTATCATTCGTTTATGCGTCGCTCTAAAGATAAACATTTCACTTATGCGCCGAATTATTCGTAAAATGTAAAAAATACATTTATTTTCTTTAAAAAAAATAGCATTTTTCTTCACTTTCCTCTTTTTTTTCCGCATGAACTAGAGTTCGAATGGGGACAATTACTTACTATGGATCGTTTTAAGGGGAACAGTTTGTAATTAGGTATGCTACAATTTTTGTTTTCTCTTTATCATTGTAGTTACGTTACAGTAAATGCCAAACCGTAGTAATATGGCCCTTGTCTATAGAAACATTCTTATGCATTCTCTCATTAGAACCTATGTTGCGCTTTACTCCTTTAAATAGGCTTGTTCACTAAAACGTCTCTCTCACTTATGCGCCTTTTTCTGTTGGTCCCTTGGGCCGGCGCATAAGTGAGAGTTCACTGTACGTGAATACATTAAAATCGAACCACGAATTGTGGTAGGTACGGGGGACCCTGGAGTGTGTGAAATGTCCACTCCAATCGTGGCCCAATAGCAATTTCCAAACCGTTAGATATAAGCATATTGTTCATTCAGGAAAAAAATATCTGAATTACGAAAGGAATTTGAGTCTATGAATTTTTTTCAAAAAATCAAATTTTGAAAGAGTAACGAAATTCAAATTTTTATACAGCTCCCCAGTCGTATCAATCATCTTTCTTAGTAAAACATTCTTGACACTGTAACGTTTAAAAAAAAATCACTTTTACGACAAAAATTAACCGAGTTATGACGTTTTGAAAAATTAAGATTTTGAAGGATTTTATGACGTCATCGAGAGATCGCTTCAGGGTCCGTGGGCGAGTCAGGGACGTCATAACGAATTTTTTTCCAGCGGGGGGGGGGGGCAAAGGGTGCATACACAATGTAAAATTTACCAAAAAGTGGCAAAAACCATGCCCACTTATATGCCAATACATTGATTTCCCAAAGTCAGGGGGGGGGGGCAGTTGACCCCCCCCCCCCCCCTAAATGACGGGCCTGAGGCGAATTGAGAGTCACTTTTGCGCCGAATTATTCGTAAAATGTAAAAAATATATTTATTTTATGAAAAAAAATTAGCATTTTTCTTTACTTTCCTCTTTTTTTTCCGCATGAACTAGAGTTCGAATGGGGACAATTACTTACTATGGATCGTTTTAAGGGGAACAGTTTGTAACTAGGTATGCTACAATTTTTGTTTTCTCTTTATCATTGTAGTTACGTTACAGTAAATGCCAAACCGTAGTAATATGGCCCTTGTCTATAGAAACATTCTTATGCATTCTCATTAGAACCATGCGCTTTAGTCCTTTAAATAGGTTTGTTCACTTATACTGCCGTGCTAAGCGCAAAAGTCGTATCTGCACTTTTTGTCAAAATTGAGTTACGGTCACCACGTGATTCCTTGTCACATATTTCACCTAAATACAAAGTTTTGTGGTCATTTGTTCATGGGAAGTATTTTAAAAAAATTTTTGAAAAAGTTTCATCTGAATCAAATACATAGAGAAGCAAAACTTTAAACGGCAATTTCTCCTTTTGAAGTCGTCTGCAGATACGACTTTTGCGCTTAGCACGGCAGTATACGTCTCTCTCACTTATGCGCCTTTTTCTGTCGGTCCTTTGGGCCGGCGCATAAATGAGAGTTCACTGTACGTGAATACATTAAAATCGAAATTTACGGTTTATAAAAATTTTGATTTCGCAAAAATTGGCCGCAATGAATTCTACAATGGAGTGGAAGGAAGCAGAGAAAACCCCTTTTCCTACTTCCTTACTCCTAATTTTCTAATTTGCTATTACATTTAAATTGCTTACTATGCAACCGTAGAAACAGAAATGGGAAATGGAGAAAAAAGCTCAATCCTCAATTTATCAAGTATTCATTCTCATAGGCGGCTCGTACAGGGGGCAAGGGGGGCGACTGCCCCCTCACTTTTCACGGGAAAAAGTAATGATCGAGTGAAAAATGATTTGTTACTGAGTGGATCGATTTATTTCACCAAAATAACAGCTGAAATCCTAATATTTTTTATGCTATTTCATAAGAATGGAACTTCAGATCGTTAGGGGTAAGTCTGTTAAAAACAGGGTTGGCAAAAACCCGGGTTTTTGCGGATTTTTCTGGGCTTTTACGAGTTTTTCTGGTTTTTTGTATGTTTAAATTTTATTTCTTATGCGGGATTGATATATAATGTATGCATTCATTCATGTAAAAATATATTTATTAAGTTGAAGTTTTGAATTGCATTTAATCAATGTCAATGGATTAATAATTAATATTATTAACAATATCAATTAATAATATCATCAACCGAATTGTAATATTTAATGTGTATATTTAAGAAGCTTTGGACGATGGTTTCAGCTATAAACTTTTATCACTTGTCTTTTACAAAATAGAAGAACTGTTGCAAATGGGCTTTCCTACAAATACAGGAATATTTAGGGTGTGAAAGTTTCAAAAACTTAATTTATACCATTAAAAAATTAAAACCATTTGCACTTGTTTATTAATAGAAATAATCATCTTTTCTCATTAAGTAGCCTGCTTCAATATCTAGTCATGTCATTTGCATGTTTTTTATAAGGCATATCTCAATGATAGGTGTGTGTCTGAGATAAGGGAAATGTCTCCCCCCACCCTCCTATTTTCAAAACCAAAACTGATTAATTTCAGATGGAGGGGGGGGGGGACTCTTAATCTTTTTTTTTTGAAATAATCTTAAGAAAAAACTAGGTTAACATTAGAACTTTGCAAGAATTATAAATTCATTAATAAATGCTTGTCATAATATTTTAGTAGTAATAAATTGCATGGGAACGCATTTTCTTTGTTTTTTTTAAATCAAAGAAAGGGTTTAGTGCTTCAAGTCAGTGGTATGGTACCTCTATAATATAGCACTAGAAAATCATCATATACTAAATGCAATACGGTTAGAAGAAATGAAGAGCAAAACTTTATTTTTCTTGCTCCATTTCGAGAACTACAAATTCGCGAGCGTAAAAACGGACAATATTGTACCAGATTTAGTAAAACATTTGTGATTCTTAATTTTGTTCATTCACTTTATTTGTCCTTCAAAAACAAAAGTGAATGTGATTTTGATTGGTGAACTGTTATGATTTATTATGATTCTTTTCAATGTGTTAATCTATGTAAATTACTTGAAGTATATTTTTCATTCATTATTTTTATTTTATCATAATTTGACTTCTGTGTTGAATCAAAATTATCATCAAACATTAATTGAGCATTTTTTTCCATCTACAAGAAGTTTATCAATGGTTCATTTCCAATTTATTTTAAAATTTGAAATTTGCTATAAAAAAATAATAATAAGTATTTTGCAACAAAAAGCAGTATCATAGCTAGAAAAATTTTCTGGACGATGACTTGAAAATTGAAGAAATAATAATTTTTTTATAAAATAAATAATTACTCTAAGAAAAATTATCTCAAATAAACCTAATTTCTTACTTATTTTTTATGTCTAATTTAGATGAGATATTATTATTGACTATATTTGTTGATAACTTAGAAATTAACAAAAACCCACTTTTGACAGAAACCCGGGTGGGTTTTTATTGGTGGACCCGCCCAGAAAAACCCGGGCGGGTTTTTTTGGGTTGGATCCACCTTTGCCAACCCTGGTTAGAAAGCCTGGTTGATTTTTGCGGCAATATTCCGTACTTTAGATGTCATTTTATCAGTAATGTTAAAATACAATAATATAGCTAAATTGAAATTTAAAAAAGAGACTACAGAGGTGTTGCCTTCTCCCCCCCCCCCCCCCACAGACAGCCACACACCTCTCTAGTCTCTTGATCCCCAACTTTTTTGGTACACCAGCCGCCTATGTTCATTCTGTTCCTACTAACCAGGAACTAAAATTCAATGTTCGAAAAACTTTCAAAGCGTTAAACAAGCCTCCAATCATGTGTAGAAAGCTTATAATATTGCACAGCTTCTCAGATATTGTCAACGGCCATACCATGTTGAAAAATACCGGTTCTCGTCCGATCACCGAAGTCAAGCAACATCGGGCGTGGTCAGTACTTGGGAGGGTGACCACCTGGGAATACCACGTTCTGTTGGCATTTTTTCAATTTTTAGACTTCGGATCAATTTTCACTCACTAAGCACCCGGAGCTCTATGATTTTGGTACAATTTCGCATTTTATTTAATCCCTGATTGCGATTCCTGACAATTTTACACGCAAAATAGAGCTGAGGTTCAAAATCCCGAATGCAGTATTCTGGGGTATACATGGTGTTCACTCCAATCAGGCCGTGGTAGCCCGATCGGTACCCCATCGGTACCGTGGTAAGGCGTCGGACTCGTGACCGGAGGGACCCGGGTTCGATCCCAGCCGATCAAAGATCCACCATCTTGATTAATGGTGGCTGGGAGGGGTTAAAAATGTCGTGGTCACAAAGTCCTCCAAGTGAAACGATACCTCTGGGGGTGCTAGGCCAAGGGTTTGCTCGGCCCTTGCTCTGTTTCAAAAAGAACAGAGCGCTCTTCAGGGTCCTATCCCGGTTAAACCACGAGTTGTGGTAGGTACGGAGAACCCGGGAGTGTGTGAAATGTCCTCTCCAATCGTGGCCCAATAGCAAATTTCTAAACCGTTAGATATAAGCATGTTGTTCATCCAGGAAAAAAATATCTGAATTACGAAAGGAATTTGGGTCTATGAATTTTTTTTCAAAGAATCAAATTTTGAAAGAGTAACGAAATTTAAATTTTTAAACAGCTCTCCAGTCGTATCAATCATCTTTCTTAGTAAAACATTCTTGACACTGTAACGTTTAAAAATAATAAAAATAACTCTTCTACGACAAAAATTGACCGAGTTATGACGTTTTGAAAAATTAAGATTTTGAAGGATTTTATGACGTCATCGAGAGATCACTACAGGGTCCGTAGGCGAGTCAGGGACGTCATTTCCAAATTTTCCAGCGGGGGCAGGGGGGGGGGGGGCAAAGGGAGCATACACAATGTAAAATTTACCAAAAAGTGGCAAAAACCACGCCCACTTATATGCCAATACATTGATTTCCCAAAGTCAGGGGGGGGGGGGCAATTGACCCCTCCCCCCTAAATGACAGGCCTGAGGCGAATTGAGAAAGTGTGTTGACTGGTTAAAATTTATTTTAATTATTTTCATCAGGGGCATTATTAATGACTGAAAATACTTGAAAAAAAAAACAAGAAGTTCTGTCAAGAACTAAACGAGCCTACTTTCCCGTACATCGACATCGGCAATCTAGCATCTAATCAATATTCTCTTGAATATCTGAAACTGAAAATTATGTCAAACCTATCTTTATAACACTTAAAGCTGATTTCTAAAAGCAAAATATACCCCTCTCATCAGATGATCAGAACACGTAAAAAGTAAATAAACGAGTAAATAAAGTTTTGTCGCACCTTTTAAAGAATGTAACTGCTATAGTTCTTCCGTAGAAAAATTTCACAATCGCTTTCAAATGAAAAAAATAAATAAATAAAAGTACAAAGAACATCAAAACACATTTTATCGAAGAAAGAAAAAAAACCTCGTTCGTTAATAAAATATCTCGAATTTTATTTTTAATCCGTTGCCAGTTGTTAAATATAAGTAAAGAATAAAATGCTCTCGTGAATGAACAATTTTTGTAATCAAAAAAAAAAATCGTCTGCCAAAAAAAAAAAATAAATAAATAAATAAATAATAATAATAATAAATTAAACAAAAAAAATGAATAAATAAACAAAAAATCGTCTGCCCAGTCAGTCATTTTTTTCTGAGCCTGCATTTCCGCCATGTTTGCGGAGTCGGAGTCGGAATCAGAGTCCTCACAGAAGATTTTTCAGAAAAGTACTTTACATACATTTTTTATCAAAACCGTTTTCTTACACAGTTAGTTTGAAGGAAATCCGCCTTTAAGTTCAGAATCAACATTCAATTTAAATTTCCCAGCAGGCGCTCATGTTAAAATTTTTTTGAACGGTTCATCATTGAACGAAAAATGGTTCAAATTGAAAAGTGAAATATGGGAATGAGTCTCTCCGAGATCTTTCGAACAAAAAAAGTTTATTCAATTCGGACGGTTCACTTAAAAGTTATTAGGTGGAGAAAGGTTGCTTGAACGGTTCAATGTTGAACGAAAAAATGTTCAAATTGAAAATTTAAATACGGTAATGAAGTATCCTTGCCGAGATCTTTC
>JAXGGA010008042.1:0-59116 GCA_038373865.1 Uloborus plumipes
GTTTACAACCGGACAAGGCTTGTGGCAGTTTAAAGTGATGCCGTTCGGCCTCTGCAATGCACCAGCCACGTTCGAGCGTCTTATGGAGTCAGTGTTACGAGGACTTTCTTATGAATCCTGTCTTGTCTACTTGGACGACATCATCATCATAGGACGCAGTTTTGAGGAACATTTGGCTAATCTTAGGAAGGTGCTGCAGAAGCTTAAGGAAGCCAACCTGAAGTTAAGCCCGTCCAAGTGTAATCTGTTCCGCCGTGAGGTGAACTACCTTGGTCACATTATCTCTTCAGAGGGTGTACGAACAGATCCAGATAAGGTATCCGCAGTCAAGAATTGGAGCCGCCCCGAAAATGTTCATCAGCTGCGAAGTTTCCTGGGGCTCTGCACGTACTACAGGAAGTTTGTGAAGGGTTTTTCCAACATTGCGCGACCTTTGCATAAGCTGACGGAGAGCAAACAAAAATTTGAATGGTCCAAAGAATGCGAGGATGCATTTCTACAGCTGAAGGAGGCTTTAACATCAACGCCTATTCTCTCTTATCCTCAGCCTGAAAAATCCTTCATACTTGACACTGATGCGAGCCACGAGAGCGTTGGAGCTGTTTTATCTCAAGAAATAGACGGTAACGAACATGTCATCGCCTACTGGAGCAAATGCTTATCCAAGTCGGAGCGAAACTATTGTGTCACGAGAAAGGAATTGCTCGCCATAGTTAAAGCTGTAGAACATTTCCATCATTACCTCTACGGCCGTAAATTCCTGCTCCGGACTGATCATGCCTCTTTAACTTGGCTGTTGAATTTCAAGAATCCAGAGGGCCAGGTAGCCAGGTGGATACAGCGGCTCCAGGAATATGACATCGAGATTAAGCACCGAAAAGGCATGTCACACGGGAATGCTGACGCATTATCAAGAAGACCTTGTGCGGAGAACTGCCATTATTGCTCCCGAATTGAGAAACAGTACGGGACGACAATCCCTACTGCCTGTCAAGTTACTGCTACTTCATCATCTTCAGATCCTGATCCATGGAGTGACGACCAAGTAAGGAAAGATCAGCTTGAAGACCCAGACCTAAAGCCAATCATAGAGTTAATGGAAAAGGACAGTCGGCGACCTAGTTGGCAAGACGTTTCTATCTACAGTCCTGCAACGAAAAGATACTGGGCTCTATGGAAATCTCTCCAGTTGCGAAATGGCGTCCTGTATCGGAAATGGGAATCTGACGATGGTAAAGCATTCAAATGGCAGTTACTCCTTCCCAGATCAAGAATTCCAGACGTTCTAAAGGAATTGCACAGTAGTCCGACTGGAGGACACTTTGGTATCCTGAAAACCCTCCACAAGGTTCGAGAGCGCTTCTTCTGGAGCAAGGCGAAGGATGACGTGGAGAAGTGGTGTCATTCTTGTGACGCCTGTGCTGCCCGTAAAGGACCGAAGAGAAGAAGCCGCGGGAAGCTACATCTTTACAACGTAGGAGCTCCTTTCGAACGAATCGGGATCGACATTCTTGGTCCTCTACCGAAAACTACTGATGGGAACAAATACATCCTCGTTTCCATTGACTATTTCACCAAATGGCCCGAAGCATATTCCATTCCGGATCAAGAAGCTACCACTGTAGCAGAGACTCTAGTCCAGCATTGGATCTCGAGATATGGGACACCTTTGCAGATCCACTCCGATCAGGGGAGAAACTTCATCTCTGCTGTGTTTAAGGGCCTATGTGATATCCTCAAAATTGAGAAAACTCGAACGACACCACTACACCCACAATCGGACGGCATGGTGGAGAGATTCAACAGGACAATCCTTAATAATCTCTCGCTTATGGTCTCCAAAAATCAACAGGATTGGGACTAGAAACTTCCTCTGTTTCTGCTGGCCTACCGCAGTGCTGTCCACGAGACCACCGGATATTCCCCATCACAGATGCTCTTCGGCCGAGAGCTTCGGCTACCTTGTGATCTCGTCTTCGGTCTCCCTCCAGATGCGCCTTCATCGCCTGAGGAATACGTCCAGGATCTCCAGGCCCGGTTGGAGGACGTTCATCACTTCGCACGGGAGCGAATCAACATCGCGACGGAGAAGATGAAGACCCGATACGACACAAGGTCCACTAATCATGACTTTCAAGAAGGTGACAAAGTATGGCTATGGAATCCCATCCGACGTAAAGGTCTGTCACCCAAATTGCAGTCGCATTGGGATGGACCTTACACAGTTCTCCACCGGCTGAACGACGTCGTAGTGAGGATCCAGAAGTCATCACATTCAAAACCTAGGGTTGTACATTATGATCGGCTAGCCCCATACTATGGCCATAGTTTGTAAAATAAATCTAAAGCTACCATGGTAATTTGTTTGTAAATTTTGTAAATAACTTTCGCCTTTAATTGTTTGGAATATTACTTTATCAATGTTATTATTTCTTTCATGTTCTCATTGTTATTGTTTATCATGTTTATGATTGGTCATCATGTAATGTGTGCATCTGTAAGTCTTCCCTTGCTTCCTTTCTGGGGATTGTACTGCCCGGAACGTGCAGTCCTTGGGAAGGGGGCAATGTTACAAATCTTGTAAATAGTTGTTGTTTTTCCTGCCTTGCATCATTTTCATTAGTTTTGGTTTTATCTGACGTCATGTTGCAAAAGTATCTGAAGATATCACTTTTATCACTTGTATACCGGCCCGTAACACTTTGTAGTTTTTACACTTGCCCTAACTTTAATAAGCGTGAAGAAATTTTCGCTCGGAGTGGTGTTTTTCTTTTTATTTCTAGCGTTTTCTTGAATGAATTGTTTAAAGTTATGAATGATTTGGAATATTCCAGATATTACTAGAAAGTTGTCGGGAATTCTTTCCGTGTATAAATAGCTGGCCTTGAACACAAGTCAGTCAGTTTTTCTCAGATTGGATTATTGAGAGGCTCGTTTTTATTCGCTTTGGGCGAATGTTGTTTTTGCTTTTGTAATTGCTTAATTACTGTTCACGTTAGATACGTGGTGCTGAGTTACTGTTGAGAGTACAGTGTACTGTGTGCTGCCTAATTGCTGGATGTTTAGCAATTGTTTCCTGCTCTTATTGTAAATAGTGTACATACTTGTAAATAAATTTATAGTTACTTCCTCAAGATTTTAATGCTCATTTAAAGAAAGTTGAAGGTGCTACGAACTCGTTACAATTTTAAAGATTTTTTTTAGAAAATCAAATTTAAGCGCACTTTAAAACACAGAATGCAAATCAACTTTCTCGTTCATTTGAAAATATGAGTTGTATGTGAATAGAATGGTATGAATTTAATTTTTAACAGAAGGTCAAACAACAAGTAATGTTTAAAATGAAGAATAATTTTTGCTCTAAAAAGTAGGTCAAGAAATATTAAAATTGCGTAAATATTTACAATGCCTGAACAGTTTACTTAGTTTCTGTAAAGAATCATAATGTTTTATTCATTTATATCGTATAGACTTTGTTTAAATAAATTCCCTATTTTCTAGTAATTACTTGCTAATTTAAATAAAACAGTACTGTATGGTAAGTTTAATACACACATAAATTATGCATTCGTCTCATAAGACAAGTTTGGTTTGGAGCAAACCTATCACGATTTTTAAGAGTGATCATTTCCCAACAAAAGATAAAATGTTATGACAAAAAAGGGATTTGATGCAACTACAGGATATCATTTAATTTCGCCTAACTGCTCCTTTGATATCCGCTCCTTAATGATGGCACGTGAACGACTTTATGTCATATCGGGGGATCACAATAGGTCTTCCAAAGGCTAAGATAAACAAAATAAAAATAAATAAATAATAATAAAAACCAAGAAGCTTCCATGTAGCTCCAAGGCGTCAAGGCTTCCTGTGGTAATAGCTATTTGCAGATAAAAGTGCAACACGAAAGACTGGATAGCATGTCTTGAGGTCTACAAATAGTTATTAAGATATATGCATTTGGTGACTGGATGTATAGATTTAATTTAAAAACACAACGGGTTTTTATTTTTTAATTTTCCGTAGCTTTGATGCTTTTAATCCAGATAGGTATTTTTTCGCTATGTTAATCAATTTACAGCACAATTAATTTTCCCGTCACTACAAGTACTAAGCCAAAAGAAGCAAACTTTACTGTTCTTGATATTTTCTGAGTTTGGTATTTTCTAGCTGAGTTTGGTATTTTCTAGCTGAGTTTGATATTTTCTAGCTATAGTAATAAATTTACAGCGATATTTACTTTGCCATTCCTTCTACATACTAAGCCAAAATATGAAAACTTTACATAAAACAAATGTGTATGCTTGAATATTAATTCGATTTGAATTCATGTAAAATATTTCATGGTTATAAAAATGGCAGTTTGTTATTATACATATTTGAAAAATCACGGAAAGACTAATATTGCGCGTTTGAAGTTAAAGCATTAACAGAGATTCTTCTTCTCAGTAGTAGCACATTGCTTCGATTTTTCATTCATAGATTTTCTGAAAAGGAGATATTATTAAATAGCACATGTACCCATAAGTATACTCAATCAATATAAATCACTCAAGATATCTACATAACTTTAGTGCACGAAATGTTGGTTATTAATTTACCATTCTTCAAAATATTAGCATGAAAATATGGCATAAGTTAAAATTATGGAATATAGAAGTGAATTCACTATTTTATTTTTATATTTTTTCTGTTTTTCTGAGAAAACGAAATCTGTAACATTAGACCTTTGTGAAATCTTAGAAAAAAGTAGAGCAACTATTTCGCACAAATCACCAGGAAAAATTTTAACCAAAAGTCGTTTCAGTTTAGGGCAATTATTTGTTAAAATTAGCTAAAGCTTTATAACTTTAATAAATAAAATATTAAGGCAAAACTGTTATTTAAAGCTAGACATTTTAAGAGAAAAGAAAAAATTCAATGCATTATTTTTTGCTTTATAAATGTTGCAAAGAGACTAAAAAACTGAATTGCACTATAAAGTAAAAACACTTTAAGTAAATTCACTTTAATGAATTCTGTTCAGACACTTTTATTTCTCTTTTGCAGTAAAGGCAAAATAGGAAAAAAGAAATCCCTGTGTTAAATTTCGGAACTTCATTACATTTTAGTTTCTACTACCTTGAAGGGTTTCGTGCTCTTAAAGCACTGTAAAAACAAATATGCTGTAAGCTTCTGTGTTTTGTTCTTCATTAAATTGTGTTATCCATTAGGTAGATTACTTTTTGTTTAAAATTCTCTGTGAAAGAAAATTTAAATAGACTCTATGTTAAATAAAATGTCTACGTGATCCCTCGTTGTTTTCGAAAAGCATTTTTTTTTTCTACGTTAAACCTGAACTCCATTTTTATGCTGTTAAGAATAGCACCAGCAGTTGAGAAAAGTTAAAGTGATTAAATTTTGTTACTTGGGTTATTTAGGCTTGATTAAAGTGAATATTTTTATACATTGTTACATATTACAATCAACGCAAAATAAACTTTTATGAGGCATATTTGTAGAAATACATAACTCTTTGTAACCACACATAAATAATTCGGTTTGTAAATCTAAGTACTTGATTCGTTTTTGCTAATATCAAATTTCCCCTAAATATCCTTCAAAATTCAATTTAGTAAACACAGATCGTGTAATACAGTTTTCTCCTAGAAAACTAACTTGAACTTTTAAGCACCAAGAAAGAAGAATATGATCTTCAACGATACGGCAAGTAATTTGTAGCATCCACTATGAACCACACTGTACCAAAAAAATCCAAACTTCGTGCTTGGAACTAACTTTTCTCTCTTTTTATATTGTTGAAATAACATTCTTGAATTAACAAACAGATGGACAACACCCCACCTTCCTTGAATGTATGGAAAAGTTGATGCTAATGTTTAATGATAGTAGAACGTGCTTTGCCATAATACTAAGGTCATTAAGTGGCACACTTTTCTGTTTAGGGTGTTTTATGGGTGGAATCGGTCAGTACAGTCGACGCTCGATATAACGACCGTCTCCGTCCTACAGAAAACGGTCTTTACAACGAGTGGTCGCTGTAAGAGGTAGAACATAGAGTATATTGGGATACAGTTGGGGGTTTTCTCACCGGTCGTTACATTGGGATGGTCTTTTATAACGTGTGGTCGTTATAACGAGCGTCGATTATATTAGTATGCAATACCCAAATTTGGTTCTATTGATGCAAATGGCAATTTTACTGAAATATCAGTTAAGCACAATATGTTTTTCCCCCTCTTTTAACATATTTCTTTTTAAATTTCTCAAGATGCTTAACACCCACTGTAAGTATATTATTACATATTCTGCTTTGAGTGCATCTAACTTGGTTGGAAAAAAATTCAATTTTATTTTCAAAACACATCAGAAGGAAATGTACTAAGCTTTGAAAATTTATGAAAGCATATTTAGTTATAAGGGTTTTATATCTGATCTGAGAGAAACTCGACATACAAGAGTATATTTCTCCACAGGTAATTGCAGATATACATAAACCTGTGAATTTTTAACTTTTTATTCATTTCCTAAAGTGTTGAAAGTGTTTTTGTGTAATGTCAACGTATTTAATACACTAAAAAATGAATGTGGTTTCTACATTTTATACAGCTAATTTTATAGTATTAAACTAAAAATTTGTAATTTTACTGTAAAAAATGTAAAATTGCTAATTTTAAAGTATTAAACAGTAAAACTGCTAATTTTTACAGTTTATTACCGTGCATTTTACAGTTTTAAACAGGAACCTCTGCTGCCAGTATTATACTGTTGTTTTTACCGTATGATACAGCTAAATTTTACGGCAAAAAACTGTAAAATTGCTAAATTTACAGTATGAAACTGTAAAATTACAAGTTTTACAGTTTATTACTGTGCATTTTACAGTTTTAAATTGGAACCTCGGCTGCCAGTATTATACTGTAAAAGCAAGTTTTTACAGTAATTTTTTTGCAGTGTATGAATTTCAAATTCGTTTACTCCTATCACGTCAGGTTTTTTTGCAAATCATTTTACATGTATTCTATTGTTACAATAATGTTATCACCAACGTATAAGAACAACAACAACGTTTCAAACAAAAAAAAGAAACGATATTTAATGTACACAATTTGCTGAAATTAGTTAAATAATTACTTGTTAGACGTACGAAAAATTCATTACATATAAAGTAGGGAGAGTAAAATTATTTCGATACAGCAGAAAAAGCACATTTCCGATCTTTGTTCTGGCGACGAAATTAAAACAATATTTCTTTCAATTCCTTGCAGCAAAATAAATTTTCAAAATAATCTAAAATTTTCATTTTTTTAATGAAAATACGAGTGACTCTGCTGGCGTCTCAAGTTAAGAAAAAAGTTTCATTGCTATGCTTCTAACTTATCTCAACCATCCAAAATTTAAAAAATATATATGTATTTCATTGGCTAATAAGCTTGGGCAGGCAGCCATGTCAACTACTATTATTTCGTTAATTTTTAACAATTTTGAAATATCAAAATTTTATTTTATTTTTTCTGAGAAACCGGCATTTTGACTTGTGTGGCGAAAAGGTGAAGAATTATTAAACAAAACAATCCTACGTTATTACCTACAGAAGATTATTAGCCAATAGGTTCATTTTGGATTTTGTTGCATATAGTTCCAAGACATGAACTGAGTAAAATAACTTCAACTTGTTCATAACTTCTTTTCTCGTTTGCTCCATTTAATTTATATCATAAACAACATTTTTAGACTATATTATGCATTTTCCTTAAAATATAGTGTAATACTAAGTAGGAAAAAAAATAATAACTCCTTGTTAATAGTGGCAGTACTTCTACACATGACAGCGTAGAGTAGCATTAAATTATTTCAAATAATAACTTGTTCAATCATTTGAATAAATAAACTTTTTTTCCCTGCATGTGAATTGGATAAAAAATTACCATAATGTTTTTTACGTTTTCTGTCTTCTTTATTGAATTCCCTTAAAAGGTTCTGTGCTTGCAATCTAATATCGTAAAGAAAGAAAATTCAATTATAACTTCTTGTTCCATTAAACCACTGATAACTACTTCTAGTTCACCGATGGGGAACGTAATGCCACAAACAGTTTAAAGTATTCTGATTTGGACTGATAAGGAAAAAAAAGTATCTACTTTAACTACCACACGATCAACCTAAAAAAATTAATGAAAAATAAGTTTTTTCCCCTACATCCCAACAATTTTCGATAATGAGTTTTATCAGAAACTCCAACTAAAATGTCATCTCAGGAGTTTCTTAAACTGCTCTTTCAATGGTGACTTTTTTCAATTTGCATTTTATTGATTTACGCTAAAAGAAATGGTTACTCATGAATTTACTTTTTGCTTGAGTAAAGTAAAGTGCAAATGTGCCCATCCTTGACTACATAAGGAATCTAAGCATTTATAATAAATTCACTGAAAAATAATTTTATATTGAGTTTTTACTACCATTTACTGTTAAGATAATTCCTTTAAAGATAATGCAATTATTCAAAAAAATATCTAAAGTCATTTAAATGAGGTATTTTATTTCAATTCGGTTGTTCAATTACTTTAACAGTTTGATCTCCCATAATTTCAAGAAATGGAAATATCTTCATTTTTTTTCCTTTGTCCCAATATCCCAAAATCTGCGATTTTATAGTCATTGTTTTTCCAACTACAAATAGATTTCTTCGTCAGTACCAGAACGACGTGAGTACAAAAATGGCGTTTTTCACTTTATTACTGCGTTATATGTGGAAGCTTATTTTGCATCGACCCATGGAAACAATATTCTATAAAATAAATTCCTTCCCAATCATTTAGCATCATAAAAAGAGCGCGAGTCCCATCCTTTGCATGTATCCGACAATCATTTTCGCACTCATCTAAAAAGTTATGGACATATATATTATTGAGTGTAATTTTTCGCTTAAACATTTCTATACATAACAAATCATATAAAAATAATCTAAACATAATCGAACTTTATTTTTAGACAGAAACATATTATTTTACAAGTCGCATATGTTCAATTCCAATTCCGTATTTTCAATTGACTATATGAATAAAATGAGGCATTTTAACAGAGCTGAAGTTAACCACAATCCGCATAAAATCCTTACCACCTTTAAAAGCTTCTTTTGGTTATTTCTCAATGACAAAATGCAATTACTAATTAAGATCAAGAAGCCACTATTACTTTGCTTTTCAATCAAATGAGCAAATTTTCAAAGACGGGCTTTGAGTGGAACCGATCTTAACTTGAAATCCTATTAGCGTGATCCTAAATGTAGCGACGATCCTCAAGGCTGAAAGGAGGTTTTGACAAACTAAAGTTATTCTATACGACATTCATTAGGCTATTCTACTCCTACATTAATAACGTAAGTAATCTCATTAAATGGAGAATTCGTTAAATTGATTCATGATATTTCTAAAAAAAAATCGCAGAAGAAATGAATTACTTTTTATTGAAGAGCTTAAAATTTTCTTGTTTGGCTTTAAAATACAGAAGGGTTTTATGATATGACAACACTGACATATGACTACATGCTCATACAAATATCAAGTTATTTTTGAATTCTTGTAAAACTTATAAAAGAATCACACAGTAAACAACAGTGCATTAAAAGTATCGATTTTTCTATCCTTGTCTATTATGGGTTATTATGACGCAGTAAAATATTGCCAACATTTTAATTCAAAATAAGTTGCTACCACCTTCAGATTATGTTTTATGTGAATACTTAAGTACAAATTGCACTTTTATAAACTAGACCATAAAAACGATAAAGCTAGATATTCATTACGCGGTGAAATAGAAAACGCACCAGAAAGCCAATCCTTGTCTTAAACCAATTGGTGGACATTTGTCTCATGTCCTATTTCATACATATTGCCCTTATATCTTCAAATAACTCAAAAGCTCTTTTTTTCGATACTTCTTGTTAATTGCAATCGCTGAAATATAGTCAGAATGAATTGATATTACGACGATCGCTGCACATTTGTGTGTGACGTAAAGCAGTTGAAGATTGCAAATTTCAACAATTGATTTCTGTCTTTCTTGAAAAGTAAAATGCAATGTGAAATTGGTTTTACGTAATAATGTCATGAGTCATCTCGTGCATCCGCTAGTGTCTCGCTATCTCGCTTTGTGTACACATTGTAAAAAATAGATGTTGCAAAAACATCTACTTTTTACAGTATAATACAGCTAATTGTATAGTAAGAAACTAAAAATTGCTTTGCAGTAATAAACTAAAATTTCTATATTTACACTAATAAACTGCAAAACTGCTGCTTTGCAGAAATAAACTGTAAAATTGTGGTAATAAACTGTAAAATGTCTACTCTTTATTGATAAACTGTAAATTTGTTAATTTTACAGTTTATTACTGTGCATTTTACAGTTTTAAACTGAAACCTCTTCTTCCAGTATTATCCTGAAAAATCGCCAATCAATTTTTGGCAGTGTATGTATCATGCCAGCATTGCGTTTGGGAACGTAAGTTTTAGTATAGCTCAGTTAATGATGAACGATGAAAAACTAGTACATCATGATGAAACGCAGAAGCATGACGAGTTTGCAAACACACTTTTTAGGCACAGTCTCCCCGTTTCTTGCAAGAACTCTATTGTAGCATCCAATCCGTTCGAGATAAATATTTACAACCACGATACTGATCAAAATAGGGTGGAAAATTAAGATATTAAAACTTTGAAGGAAAAAAAAGTGTCAAAAAAAGGAAATATAACTGTTTTTTGACCTTTTTCTACTATTTATTATTCTTAGGAAAATTATCTCAAGTCAAAAGTAAAACTAATCCGATAAAATTGACAGTAGTACGATCACTATTCACCGATATATGAAAAGCAGCGTTTTGTATCTTATACCAATTTACTCTAGTAGTCATGTACACCTTTTGGAAAGAAATACAGTAGTTTTCTAAATGGTTGTGATGTATTATATAGATAGATATACAGGGTTATTCTAAATGATGGACCCCTTTTTAAAAATTCATATTTATAAAAGTACAAATCCGAAATGAACAATCTTTATTGCAATGGAAAGATGACATTTCAAATTTTTTTTAGTGCAAAATTTTTTTCTGAAGCTGCAAAAAGAGGGCGCACCAGTAGAGTTTGCACCGGATTAGATTATAATTTGATTTACTGGCGCAGCTGAAGAAAATGGCGACCGTAGACCAAAAGGTTTTCTGCGTTCTTCAGTTTGTAAAAACTGCGTCACAAATTTTAGTGCAGCGGGTATTTCGAGCCAAATTTGGAATTAAAGCCCCAACTAAAAGAAGCAAAAGCCGTTGGTTTAAGCAGTTTCAAAAGACTGGTAGTGTTTGTAAAAGAAAAAGCAGAGGAAGACCGCCTGTGTCACAAGAAAAAGTCATGTTTGCCGTACAGCACGCGGTGGACACATTGAACATTTATGATTATATCTGAAAAAAAATTTCAAATCTCCTCTTTCCGTTGATATAAAGAATGTTAATTTTCGTTGAAAACTTTAATAAATATGAATTTTTAAAAAGGGGTCCATCATTTATAATAACCCTGTATATTACACTGGTCAACAGTGGTTTTGGTGCCGAAGATTTTGGAGGTGATTTCTTATGAATTTGACGCCCTGAATTCAAATATGCTATTAGTCTTTGCCGATTAGCTCGAATTTTTAAGATAATAACATTTTTATGAATTGTACATAACACTATTTGAAAAGAAAAACCATGGTTTAAAAAAAAAACAAATTAAACAATTAATTACTTCCTTTTACGTAGTAAAGGAAGTATTGTGATCGCGAAAAAAAAATCACTCAAATTTGAGTCTAAATTTTGATTTTGCTCACCCCCGAATGAATGTTCAGTAGTTTTTTCGACCTGTCAGCACGTGCATATGTACCTAACAACATATAAGCAGCCGAAAAAATGTACGTGCGGATGTATCTCGCATAACTCAAAAACTATATGCCTTAGAAACTTCTAGCTTGGTATGTAGGCTCTGAGGATTGTCTAGTTGTGCACCTCCCTTTGTGGTTGCATTCGAATGTTCCCAAGGGGGTGTTTTACCCATTTTTTGGGGTAAATCAGTGTTAATTTCAATGCAGACTCAAGTGGTATGAATTGGCGCGACCACTTGGCGATATGTCGCCAAGCTTTTGGTCGCCAAGTGTTTGACGCCAAGTTGGCGACAAATTTGGTGCAAAAATTATTTTTTTGAATTTGGGTTCAACTTGGCGCTATTGGCGATGTTTTGCGAAAAATTCACTGAATGATATTAAAATCAGCAATATTTAGAAAATTAACCATTGTAAAATATTTTCTGCATTGTTTCGTGACAGATTAGGGGAGCAAATATTTGAAATGTTACCTTGCTCACTCCAAGCACTTTTTTTTAACACTTAAGGCAACTACTAAGAAATTAACACGTAAAAGGAAGTAGTGTGGGGTCCATACCAGATTTTTTTTTATTATATTACACAGATATCATTTATTATACACAAAAGAAAACAGAAAAAGTCATCATTTAACCAGTTACGCACTGAACGATTCGGAAACTTCTTTTGCGTGACATTCTTGAGCGTATTTTAGAACAATTCCGCGCTTTAAAATTCAGCAGTAATTGCCATCAAATGAGTATCCCATCTTCCTCGATAGCGATCCCCCGTGCATTTTATATCTTGGTGAAATCTTTCACCATACTAATGTCTCCTAAGTTATCAGGAAAGCGGTGTAAGTGGTTGTGTAAATAGTGCACCTTTCTGCTCATGTTACACCCAAGTGATCTGAAATTATTCAGCATCTCCCTCGACTCCTCCCATTGACTAATTCAACATAGTTTTCAGCTTTATGTTTACCCAGAATATTTTAGACCACTGAAACAAATGAATTCCAGGCTTTTTGTTCAATCTCAATCATTGAATTTATGAAGCCAGGGTCTTTAATCAGCTGTCTTATTTGTGGGCCATCACATATTCCTGCTTTAATTTTATCCATACTCAGCTGAGGCATTTTTACCCCTATATATGCAAAGCATGATCCATTCTTATGAAGAGCCCTTACAAACTGCTTCATTAGACCCAGCTTGATATGCAGTGGTGGAAAGATGGTTTTCTCTCTTGGAACAAAAGGATCATTGATGATATTCTTTTCCTCAACATCCATGTTTGCTGTCCTAGGCTACTCTTTTCTAACCCAGTGTTGCGTTTTGTCAAGCAAGGTCAACCAGTCATTGTTATTCTTTTTATAATAAACTAGGGATATTACCCGGCGTTGCCTAGATGCTTATTAATACAACACTGTAGTTCAAATAGTGTTGAATGCAAATTGTAACAGTAATTGTTTTTAACTTATTTCATGCTAAAATGAAAAAGGTGAGCCTTGAATTGACAATTCATTGTTAATCGTAATCTTTGTCGGAAAATACTCGTATTTAAATGTGTTAAGTGTTTTTAATTTCTATTCTTAAAGGCTTATTTACTCTATCTATTCAAAATTGAAAGAAAATGGCCATTTTGAGACGAAAATTTTAAATTTTGAGCTTTTTGGAGTTTTTAAAAATTTAACAACCCAGCCTATATGAATTCTAGCGCACCAAGGAACCTCTGCGCCAAGTTTGATGAAAATCCGACAAAACTGTGAATTTGTATAAGGAATAAACAAATATACAAATATTCATTTTTATGCATATAGATAAATTAAAATAATAATTATTTTTTTAAATACTAATTAGTTATTTCATAAATATTATTATTTTAAATTTAATTGGTTTCAAAATAAGACAGACAATAAGGAAAATATACAAGAATATGTCCCTGTATAAATTTTACAACACTCATACTTGAGCGTATTACATAGAAAAAAGCATTAATAGATAAGTGAATGTATCTAAAAATCTAGAGCTGATACAGAAAAACTGCTTGCATATTCAGATTTAGCAATAAAAATATAGTTAAAATCTGCTCAAAAATCCTAGGCACCAAAAAAAACATTTTTTTTAGACCTGTGTTATTATTTAGGATTTATTTAATAAAACAACCATTTTGAGCAAATGCTGATGTCTCAATAGAGTATTACATCAAGTTCGAATAGAACTCCTCAAAGACGAGTTTTCATCAAACATACAATTTTTACTTGTATTTGTACATACATAAAGCGAAGTGATATTTAGTTAAGTTATTGCTGGAATACAAAGTTTTTGAAAATATACTCTCTGAAATCTGTCTGTTTCATTACCAGATGACATTTTCCCGTTTTCGATGACAAATTGCATTGTAGTTTATTAGTTTAGACAAGTTTTTATCTTTATTTCTCAAAAATTGGTAATTTTAAAGTAGAAAGAAAATATTTGAAAATGAATTTCAACTGAAAATATAAATGGAGATAAAATGAACAAAGTATCAGTAATTGGCAGGATTAAACTCAAATGCATGTAGACAGTTTTGAAAAAGAATACTATGCGTATCGCTGCTAGAAACCGATAAAGTATTCTCAGATGATACTGCACGTGTTTTCCGTAGACGTTTTTACTCCGTCATGGCTCATTATGAATGTCCCTAGGCAGTGTCATCACGACACGTATATTTCAAAAGATAAAAGAGCTAAACCATATATCCACTTGGGGATATAGAGTTTTTTGAGAAGAAAGGTTTTGAAGCACTTTTTTAACCGCACTGAAATGACTAATACAAGTATTTTCACATTTTAAAGCATCATAATATCGTGTTATTTTAACATAACATTTTTTGTTGCCTTTAGTCTGGTTAAAAGCTATATTTAATTATTTTAACGTCGTGGGTATTAAATGGGCGTTTAATAAAAACTCCACAGTAAGGAGATTAGGAAGATAAATAGTTTTAAATTTATAATTAAAGTTCCATTTTATATTTAGTGTGAGTTACGTAACCCATATTTGTGATTTTAACTTGATAATCAACTAATAGAATTTAATTTAATGTGCCGTTTTAATCTGTAAAAGAAGTGAAATAAAAAATTTACAATGTGTCCCTTTGCAATGTATTGCAATAATTCCTTTTAAATGAAACAAATCAAATCAGTGAGCATTTGTCTTTAATCTTAATTTCAAGAAAACTGATAATTAAAACATTTTAAAAAGCAAACAGTTTCATATAATATTGCAAAAAATTTTCATGTTGAAAAGTGTGGGGAGATGATGTGTCCTTCACTAATATTTGGATTTTCTTTCGTTACCCTCCTTGTGTGTGATTTTCTGATATATTTCTCTATAATTACAGGGAGTCTCCGAAAATATTCTTGAACGATATTTTTCATTTTATCTTGAGACAAATGTGGGGTGTATTTTCTAAGAGCTGTGTAAATTAAATATGGAAGTTTTTGAATGATGTTATGCATTAATTCATTTTTCTGAATTGTGTCGTTTCCAGACGTGAAATTGTCTTCTGATATTTTCACATTCATCTGTACAGTAAGCTGACTTTGGGTACTTGTAATGTTTCCTGTATTATCAAAGTAAACTTTAGTATTTCCTGTATAATTGATTTCAATTGGAGTTGTACTTTCAGCGGTTGCCCATTTACTATAATCATAATCATTATCAATCCCCGCTGCAGTAGTTTTCGACGTACTTTTTTCTGAGTTTAAGTCATCATTTTCATATTCATCATTAACTATCGTCGACGTAGTTTCCGTGGTGTATGCACTAACTTCTTCAGTTTCCGCCAAAGTGTGTGATCTTGTATTCTCCGACATGAAAGTACTCTGCAAAATCTTGGGTGATCTTGTATTCTCCGGCATAGAAGTACTTTGTGGGATCTTGGGTGATTTTGTATTCTCCGGCATGAAAGTACTCTGCAAGATCTTGGGTGATCTTGTATTCTCCGCCATAAAAGTACTTTGCGGGATCTTGGGTGATCTTGTACTATCCGGCATAAAAGTACTTTGTGGGATCGTGGGTGATTTCGTATTCTCCGGCATAAAAGTACTTTGTAGGATCTTGGGTGATCTTGTATTCTCCGGCATGAAAGTACTCTGCAAGATCTTGGGTGATTTTGTATTCTCCGGCATAAAAGTACTTTGCGGGATCTTGGATGATCTTGTACTATCCGACATAAAAGTACTTTGTGGGATCTTGGGTGATCTCGTGTTCTCCGGCATAAAAGTACTTTGTGAGATCTTGGGTGATTTTGTATTCTCCGGCATGAAAGTACTCTGCAAGATCTTGGATGATCTTGTATTCTCGGGCATAAAAGTACTTTGCGGGATCGTGGGTGATCTTGTATTTTCCGGCATAAAAGTACTTTGTGGGATCTTGGGTGGTCTTGTATTCTCTGACATAAAAGTACTCTGCAAGATCTCGGGTGATCTTGTATTCTCCGGCAAAAGAGTACTTTGCGGGATCTTTGGTGATCTTGTACTCTCCAGCATAAAAGTACTAGTTATATCATAGTTATCATTGGCATCAGGTTCTACCGTTGCAGTTGCTCCAGGCAATACAGTTGTTCCAAGAAGGCCATCATTACTTGAAAAGTTATTATTAAAGTCATCTGCATCATTTTCTGATTGTCGCTTTGAATTCTCTGAGAAAGGTACATCCAGCTTGTGTCCTACGTTCTTTGCCTGATACTTTGGAAGTGGCGCGGTACCTTTAGTATTTCTGGCTGAATATAAACTTTCGTCTCGATCTACTCTTGTTGGAGGTAGTATTGTGAGGTAGTCAGCATACTTCATTTTTAAATATGTTTCAAAATCATTTAATAAGATTTTCTCAAAAGTAGACTGCAGTGTAGAGCTAACAAATACATCTTCGACTTTATCATTAGTTGAGGCGTTTATACTATCATAATTCTTTATTTTACTAATGATATATTTATTTTTTAACTCATTTTTCGAATTGATATTTTGATTTCGTTTTGGTTTGTGAGACATGGTTTCGCTGTCAAACTTTTCTGAGCTTAGTTTGAACTGACTAAAAGGTGTTGTTTGTAAATTCAGAATGATCGAATGATCTGTTTTAACTTGGTTTCCGTTTATTTCCATAACTCCAGGGATATCTTCAGGTAACGTGAAGTTTACTTTAAGAAATTCATAATCATTCGTATTATTATTAGTTTTATTTTTCGGCGCAAAAGCTTCCAAATTAATTTTTACCACCGAAAGTGGCTTTTGAGTAGAACTGTAAATTTTTAAATTGTTGCTTAGAACATTGTCTTGGTGATATACAGTTTGAATTCTTGGATGGTTTTTGAACTCTGCATCCTTTTGGGAATTTTTCTTCATTGATATGGTTGCTTCACTACTGAGTTTTTCATGCTTCTTATTTCGAGTTTTGAAGAATTTCAGCCCTCCTAATTTTTGAAGAACATTCGGATGTTCAAAATGGGAAGTATCTATATTTTTGTTTCTTCGATACCTAAAATTATAAACATAAGTTATATTTTATCATTAAACTTCTAGTTAAAAAGAGCAGTATATTTTTGAAAACATATTGCATAATAAAAGCGTTTTTGGAGTTATTACAATGATAATGACATAAACCATCTTTACCTAGTTTCTAAGTTATCGAATGCTACTACACGCAACTACTTAAGAACATTTTCAAAAAAAAAAAAAAACGGAAAGGAAGAAAAAAGATGGAAAGTTTTTTACTCTAACAGAAGAATTTGTATTTAAACATACCTACTTCTAAAATCATGTATCAATTTGCAACAGACATTACTTGTAGCTTTTTGAAACTAACTTTAACTGGCTTATACTACTGAAATTCTAGGTTAACGATTGGTTTACTGGAAGAACGCTAAACGTAAGTAAGGACTGTTCTGTATTTAAAAATGCTACCCAACTCACCCCAAGCATGAAACTCAGTGTGTTGGTTCAATCACTGACTTGGTTACAACACTATCATTTTTGCAACAGAACTTACATTGGTGGGATGTTTTTCGGTACGTTTAGAACCCGCTTACATCAATAAAAATGCAGCTTATTCTCTGCCTTATAGACATCCAAAACGCTGGTAACGTGATGTAACTGCAGCATACGAAGCTACATTTTATAGCAACCTTTATCGCCTCAAATTATATTAACAAGAACATTTTCTAATATAGAAGGGGAATGTGAAACAAAGTGAAATAGTTGAGATAACTTACTTATTTCATAAAGAACAAATTTGAAAGTTGTTCGGAAAAGTATAGTACATAAAGAATCAATAATGTATTTTTTAATGGAACCTGCTTTGAAATATTATTTTTCATTTCTAGCAGCTGTTTTGCGCTTAGAAAAAAAAAGGCGGAACGTTGTAACTTCAAAAAAAAAAAAAAAAAAACATTTGGCACAAAGAAAAATGAAATACTTTTGTAATAAAACATTGTCGTGACGCCACTTCACCAGCGCGTTGGCTTTCCTGGTCTAAAAGGCAGTGACTCGTTGCAGGTACTTTATAACAACAGTGCGAAAATTCCATGTCAAGAGGAAAAAGGATCATGCAAGTAGAAAGCATGACCTACTGTTTACCAACTGCAAACGTGATAGTTCAGTCTTGGTTAACTGCTCGTAGCAACGTGTGTCTTTAAGCAGTATGTTATAAACATTGTGCTAATTATGTTGGGAAAACAACTGCTGAGTGTTACAAATTAAACGAAATATTCATTATCAACTCCAGTACCTCGACGTTAATTTTTTATGTGAAAAAAAAATCCATACTAAAGAGTCATTATCAATAACATTCTACGATCATTAAATTAACACTTTCCGGTCTAAGCCCGAGCTCAGCTCGAGGTGCCGTTTTTGTTGAAGATGACAAAGACCGAGTTCAGCTCGGGGTCAAGTTTGAGCTACTATCGCTATGAAGATACTGGTTTTTTTCGTTTCAATCCTTTTTAGATATTATCTATGGACCTTTCGAGTTAGTGCAAGCGTGCGACAGTGCAAATCCGTGTTTTAAAATGTACCACACCAAAGCAAATTTTGCAAAATAATGTGTATCTGAAAATTAAATCTTTGTTTAAATATTTGTTCAAGATTTGGGTTTGTTCAAGTTTTTAATTAAATTTGTGCATATTTTCATGGTCAAAAATTATATTTTCCTATGCGGAACTTTTTTTTCAAGCTCCAAACATGCATTTTTCGACGATTCCTTACTAAATATTAATTGTTGTTTCACTTAAATAGATCTTTCATCATGAAAGAAAACATTTTGATGTATTAAATAAAATTGAAATTACCAACATTAACTTTTTCCAAGATTTTTTTTAAAAAATCACGAAAAGCGACAAAACCCCCCAGTCTGGAGGGAGATGCGCGGTCGAAAAGGCTCAGACCTGAAAGTGTTAATTATATCTGTTCCACTGGTTATCTGCCTAAGCAAAACCTTTTAAGTTTAGGGTGGAATGGTTTGTATTAAGATGACATATAATGAATCTTACTGACTAAAATTGACGTTTAAAACTGTAAACAAAATCATAAATCAGAAGCTCAGTGGCACAAAATGAGATGAAAATGAAAAAGAATATTAATATTAATTAAACCCACTCCTGTCATCGATTGTACATAATTAATCAGTTTGGAAACAAAATAAATTCAGTTTGGGAAAATTAAGTCATTTTTTACCGCATAATCATTGATAGCCGAAATTAGTTTTAGAAAGTTCTTGAGTTTCAGTTAAGTTAGTTGTACTACGTGGTGTACAAAATAAAAATAAAAAAATAATTGAAAAAAAAAAAAAAAACACTTATGCTTAATTCGATGTTTGAAACAGTAAACAAGATCATTTATCTAATGTTCAGATGTTTAAAATTAGGAGACAAAAAATATTTATGGTAGTTATAAGCAGTTGTATGACGATTATGTACTGAAATTCTTTGAAAAGGAACTTAGAAGTATTTAGCTTTGGTAGAAATACAATTTCAGATTGAAATGAAAATAGGCCGACTTTATATGCAAATGGAATGAATTGTTTCTTTTGATTTGAATCTAAAAAAAAAAAAAACATTCAAGTTAAGAAATTTATGTTTTGTAATTGCTGAAATTTTCAAAATAACAATAATAATAATAATAATAATAATAATATTTTTTTAATTTGCTTTTAAAGTTACGGGTCTCGTATATCATCCGATATTATTTCAAAATTATATTATAATTACTATAGCAAGCTTTGGTCGTCATTCACAATAAAACTAAAACTGGTGTTACTGCTTGATAGTGTCTCATGCGGAAAAATAAGGAACATGGTTGGGGCATATGAAAAAAAAAAAATGTTTTCAAAAGTCTCATTGATGTCAGTCATAAGTGAAACACAAATTTTGCTCAATACTTAAGTTTACTTTGCTGGCAATCACTTTAAAGTAAAACGAAAAAAGCTATTAGTAGGATAAAACAATCAAAGATGAATGTGAGTCATCTGATTTACTTGTTTCTTATATATATATATATATATATATATATATATATATATATATATATATATATATATATATATATATAATGGCTTTATTGGGCTTTATTGAAAGGTTGACGTAGCAAATTTAATTTTTATTGTGATACATTTTTTTTATCATTTAAAGCATCACGTTAAAAAGTAAAAATGTTTTTCATATTTTTTCAGCATTATAGAATTTAGCCAAAAATACAGAATTTTACTAAAGTTTTATTTAATGTACTTCCAGATACTTTCACAGTATTAACTGAATTGGTATTAAAAAAAAGAACGTTGTACAGGCTTTTTAACTTACCTACACAAATCAATTTAGCAAAATTATTTAAAAATAAATAGACATGTTTTATTGTCCATATTTTGTAATTTGTCAACTGGTTACTATATTTGCTACGTAACAGTTGAACAGAGACATTTTATTTAACTTCAAATCGGGTCTTTCGTAACACATACGGAAGTACCAAAGTCTTAAGAAATGAATTACAAAAATAATTCCACCAAAATGAACTAAGTTACTTAAAATTTTGAACAAAGTATCGGCTGGAGGTTTTTAAGCAAGACAATCTTTTTTTTTTAAAGTGACCGATAATTTCTGGCGGATGAATATATGTGTCTTATTTACTAGTGTGGTTGTGTTAAGTAGCAAAGTAATTATCCAACATAACGAAACTGTATGAGGGTTAATTCTCTTTTCATACTGACGAATTGTTTTTGCTGTGTACAAGATATATTTCTCATGCAAATTAAACATTTTTTTTGTAAAATACATACAATTAGCTTTTAAAAAACTAGAAAAATACTTACATATCCTTTTTGTGCAAATGTAGATCATTGGGCGCAACAATAAACGAGGCAGTAACGTTTGCTTTAACACTGGAAGTATTTCCATCTGCTTGAGAATTATTAACTGCAATATCAGTACGATTCACTAAATAATTAACTAATATTTTCGGCGAAAAAAATGCCTCATTACCACTTCTCGTAATAATTTCGTCTTCTGTAGTAGTAAGATTAACCTTTTCAGGGTCAAATAGACTTGATGTAACGCTTTTGCTTATTGTCGTTTGAGTAGTGGATTCATTCCTTAAATGTGATACCGTTAGTACATTAACAGCAGAACTAAGTACATCATCAGTAGAAATATGTTGTTTTGTATTCGTCACATTTCCTGGTGCATCCGTAATATGTGTCTTTGAATTGTTTGTCACTTCTGTGCTTTTGAAAGTTTCTGTATTTGGGACAGAAGTAACTGAAGAATTCGAAGAACTATAATTTGTTTCCGAAGCAGGAACAGCTGTTGTTATGTTGAGGATGTGTAACTGACTTTTTCCGTCTAATATCTGTAGATGGTTCGCTTTTGAGTTCGTTTCATTTTTTGAATGAGTTGAAATATTACTATAGCTGTTTTCGTAGTTGTAAGAAAGAAGCGCAACCGGAGACGTGGAGTCATTCTTTAATTCTTCTGCTTGAGTACCGCTTTTGTTTTGTGCTTGTCTCTTTCTATGACTATTTTTACGGTTTCTTTGATTTCCTTTATAAGTTCTTACTTTACGCTTTAAAGAAAAATGTTTCTTCGAGTCAGGCATGAGAGGATTTCTCATATGCATTTTCTCATTATAAACATCATTCTGACTAATAAGAGGAGAACTGAAAACTTTTGAACGTTTTTTTTTTGTAACAAATTTACTAATTTCGCAATTTTGTTTAGCTAGGCAGAGCCTATTTTGATGGAGGCGTTTCATTCTAGATGCAAGGGGGTGACGTAAGAACGTACCTTCCTTCTTATCATGAATGTCATTTTTAAATAAGGAATGTATTGTTGAAGACAAAAAACTGCTTCTTTCAAAGGAATTATATGCATTGTCTGTTAAAATTGGTGAATAAAATTCAGTGGCAGCATGTCCAAAGAAAATGGATGAAAAATTAAGTAATGTCAGTAAATAAATCAAAAGCATATCCAAATCTGAAAAAAGAGAGAAGGCAAACTATAATTATTATTTATGTTGGGAAATCAAATATGACTAAAGATAATATTTCGAGAAAAAAAATCATAAATCACTTTGCCAGAAAAATAAGTCATCAATAATAATAATTGGCCTTCTAAGGGTTTTGAATTTAGCAATGTTGGTATCCAAAGTAACATATAAACATAATATATAGCTCCTAGTTGTTAAAACCATGTATGTAATCACAAGCTAGTATCATAGTATTAGCGAATGTTCATGTTAAGTAGTAGATAAACTTGCCATTAATGATTAAAAAAATAATAAATAAATATATATTAATAATAGAATCAATAAATAAATAAAAACAAGAAATTGCTTTAGTATTTTAGTTCTTAATACTTAAATACTTGGCATTAAAAATAAGGAAGCTATTTCTTAGAAAAATACGCTGTTCATCCATTTTCTGGCTATTTAGCTATAACTTCCAAAGTTATACCGATACTTGAACAGTTGTTTATTAATTTTAAATTACAATTAAATTACCTCTTTCCAATGATAAATATTTTTATAGTATTATTACCAAAAAAGGGGTGCTAAAAGAGAGAAAAACACTTATATCTTACTTTTGTACACTGAATACTTTTGTTCACTACTGAAGCTGTTGTACATATATTTAAGAGCCGTTTTTTTTTTTTAATAATCAGGCATTCAAAAAACTTGACATTTTTGATTTTGCTGAAAATTTCAGAATATGGTCTTTATTTAAAAGTATTAAACACGTGTTTTTTTATTTTTTCAAAAAAAAAAAAATTTCTTTCCGTTTTGGGAAGTCAAAGTTGGACTTTGCTCTTTTTTTCAATAAAAACATGCCAACTTTGATGAGCCAATACTTTTTGCTTTAGAAGTGAACCGTGGAACTGATAATTATTTTGCGTTCTACTATATCCCCACTAACTGTAAGTACATAAATATTTGTGGACGACTCTAGGCGCAAAGGTCAGAGGTCACTCAAAGTTGTACGAAAAATAGTTTTTTAATGCAACTTTGACCGACCAAATCTTCTTGTGGAAACGGTGCACCACGGTAGTGCATATATCAGTAAATACCCACCAAAGAGTAGTATCCAAAAACATAAAGATATGTGTGGTTGATATTTTGCACATCGAAATATTTGACTCTGAAATTGCAGAAATCGCAAAATCACGTGACTTTGAGGGTCATTATCTCCTTGCACCATGAGTGACCAGATACAAAACTAGTTGGAGTAGAAGCCTTTCTTGTCCCAGAAACACAATCCGTTAACAAACCTATGGCTACTCTTTCAGTTTTTGCATAATTCGGCTCTAAACTTTGAAAAATGAGTGTTTTTCGGCGTTAAGAAAAAAGGCCAATTACCTGTTTTAAAATAGGTATTGCTATTATTTGTAGCACTATTATATCCCAACTTCCTAACTAGCTGAAATGGCATCTAAAGATGGTTATACAGTTGAAACCAAATTGAAAATGAATTCTCGAAAATACTCAGTATACGTCAAAAACCATATTTTTTTATTTGTCCAGGCGACGTTTTTTTTTTTTTGTTACAGCTCTTTATTCCGTTCGGTTCCAACATGGTAAGCAATTTATGTACTTCTTGTCGTTCTAGTTGCTGTAAAACAGGAAAGCAATGTATCTTAAGTCTGATATAAAGCAATATATCCTGTCATATCAAGTTTATAATGCTAAAAGAATATTTTGAAATGGACAATAAACATAATCAAAAAAAAAAAAACTTCTGTTCAGCTGTGCCCTCTTGGTCGATGTTGTGAATGTCATCAAAAACTCAACTTTTTCACAAATCAGAAGCCTCTTTAGCAGAATGTCACTTCTTAAAAATCTTGGTACATTAAAGCCCCTCGGTGCAGGTCTGGAAATTTTTGATGACATTCATGACATCGAGCAAGAGGGCGCAGCTGAACAAGTAAGTTTTTTTTTAGATTAGGTCTATTATCCATTTCAAAATATTCTTTTACATTATAAACTTGATATGACAAGAGAAATTACTTTATATCAGACTTAAGATACATTACTTTCCAGTTTTACAGCAACTAGAACGACAAGAAGTACATAAATTGCTTACCATGTTGGAACCGAACGGAATAAAGAGCTGTAAAAACAAAAAAAAAAAAAAAAACGTCGCCTGGACAAATAAAAAAATATGGTTTTTGACGTATACTGAGTATTTTCGAGAATTCATTTTCAATTTGGTTTCAACTGTATAACCATCTTTAGATGCCATTTCAGCTAGTTAGGAAGTTGGGATATAATAGTGCTACAAATAATAGCAATACCTATTTTAAAACAGGTAATTGGCCTTTTTTCTTAACGCCGAAAAACACTCATTTTTCAAAGTTTAGAGCCGAATTATGCAAAAACTGAAAGAGTAGCCATAGGTTTGTTAACGGATTGTGTTTCTGGGACAAGAAAGGCTTCTACTCCAACTAGTTTTGTATCTGGTCACTCATGGTGCAAGGAGATAATGACCCTCAAAGTCACGTGATTTTGCGATTTCTGCAATTTCAGAGTCAAATATTTCGATGTGCAAAATATCAACCACACATATCTTTATGTTTTTGGATACTACTCTTTGGTGGGTATTTACTGATATATACACTACCGTGGTGCACCGTTTCCACAAGAAGATTTGGTCGGTCAAAGTTGCATTAAAAAACTATTTTTCGTACAACTTTGAGTGACCTCTGACCTTTGCGCCAAGAGTCGTCCACAAATATTTATGTACTTACAGTTAGTGGGGATATAGTAGAACACAAAATAATTGTCAGTTCCACGGTTCACTCCTAAAGCAAAAAGTATTGGCTCATCTAAGTTGGCATGTTTTTATTGAAAAAAAGAGCAAAGTCCAACTTTGACCTCCCAAAACGGAAAGAAAAATTTTTTTTTGAAAAAATAAAAAAACACGTGTTTATTAATTTTAAATAAAGACCATATTCTGAAATTTTCAGCAAAATCAAAAATGTCAAGTTTTTTGACTGCCTGATTCTTAAAAAACGGCTCTTAAGAAAAATTCGACTCTCGTTTTCAAAAAAAAAAAAAATGTGTCAGTTTAAGGAAAAATTTATTTTTTATGCTTTAACTTATAATTTATTAATTTATTTTTTCCCTTGCGTTTCGCTTGTGCGGTTACTTTGAACTACAAAAGGTTGTTAATCTCAAAACTAGTATATGTGTGGTTGTGTGCCTGGATTTAGAGAAGCTATTTGACATCAAATTTTTACTATAAACTACGTGAACTCATTTATCAGGTTGCTCAAAAGTTTCCCTGTCGCCAAAGTTTTTGTTTTATTTGACTCTGTATTCAAATTGTGCACATATTTTGAAGATACTACTACTTCTACTACTACTACTAATAATAATAATTATTATTATTTGTAGTAGTATTATTTAGTACTATTATTATTATATTGTTAAAAAAATCATACAATTTAATCTAAATGATTCTCGTTTAATTTGGATCGTCACATTTGAAGTACCATTATCTTCTTTTCTTAATATAAGTCGTTATTATATTTTAGATGCCATAAACAAGAAACACAATAAGCATATTTTTTCTGAAAAAAAAAGCCTGTATCTAAGGCCAAGGCTAATTCAGACATAAATAGACTGTTTACAGGTTAGTACTGCACTGTTTGTAGATTTCAATTATTTATGAGTCCATAAAAAACGTTATTTTACAAAATGTGCCTTTAAAATCGATTGCTAAATGTCCCAAATCCTGCTCTGAAAAGCAGTGTTGATGGGACTTACGTTAGTCCTGCTTAAGGAAAAAATATAAACTGCTGCTACGCTTAAAAAAAGGTGGACAAAAAATTTTGCGTCTTTTACTAATCTTTACATCAAGTAGAAATCTTGCAAATGATGCTAAAATATAAAGGAAAATGTTATTATTGCAAGTTCTTTCCACAAAAAAGGCCAGAATTATTTCAAATATGTCCGTCAGCTGTCGGAAAAAATATATCCAACACAGAAACTTTTCCAAAACATAGTATGCTCTAGTAACCATGTCAGCACAGTGATCAATAAAGCAAAAGTAGGGAAATAATGGTCGCTGGAGAATAATGTTCGATCTCGGTTCCAAGAATTGATCCCGATTCTTGGAAATGATTGAACCTAACTTTCTGTTATCAACTCTCTTTCGAGACATTTTTCTGCACCTTTGAGAATTTTATGTTCAAAATGCGTAGCATCAAGTTTTGTTAGTAGTTTGCTCTACCAATTGTAGTATGAAAAGACGCATAAAAGTTAACTCAACTGGAATCAAAAGCTTGACAGTGATTGCAATACCATGTCATGTCAGGTGCTTCATATTTTGTTTTCCTTAAACGTATTTTAATGGTCTTTGTTTATGTCCTTTTTTTGTTTTTTACGTTTTACGTTTATTATAAGTACTTAATAAGAATTATTTCATGAGAAAGAAACAATGATTTTGCACTCCTTTAAATTAAATGTATCAATTTTTGTGTTGTATGTTCTCACAAACTTCATTAATTATAAAATTTAATGTCTAAAGTCAATATTGCAGTTACAAAAATGCATATTATATAGTTTTAAAACCTCACAAATATTGAAATTGTATAGTCGTTCTCCCGACGAATAAAATAAGAAAAAAAACTGCCTTATGTAGTATGTGGTAGAATTTCGGAATACCTTTTGTTCCTTAGCTGGGTATTCAACTAATTTTGCATACGTAATATTTTTTATCTTTTAGAAAAATGTGAGAAAAGTGGTTTTTAAATTGTACTATAGCATTTTACGTTCCAAAACGACTTTTCTAGAATGAAGAATAGTCTAGGTCTACCTTCTCGTGAATCTGAAACATGTGTACCCTTGCTTCTTCATAAATTCATTATTTCATGCTTACTCCAAGTAAGAAAACACCGCAAACCATGAGGGTCCATGAACAGAGGCGTCCATGTACCTCTTTTGATAATATCTTACACAATATTTATGCAATCCGAAACAAATGAGCAACTGCTTACAATTTAGTTTCATATTATTGTTATATTATACGCTTCAACTACGCTATTGTACTCAAATAATGTCTATACTATCTCCAGGGAAAATTTCAAAAACAGTTGTATCTCTAATGTATTATTAAAATGTTTTTTTTTTCTAAAGACTGACAAAATGTAAATGATGCATTAGCTGATTTCAGCTAAGTCACATAACCAATTGCGTCGAAATACAGACAAAGCCATATAAAATATAGTTTGCTCCCTAAAATGTATGCAACTTACTTGGAATGTGTTTTCGTACATCACTATTATGTTACCTACACAACTACAACGGATTGATGGATGTGGATATGCAGACTACAGCACTGTGATGAAATTTTATAACAGTAAGATTACATAGCTATTGTTATAACAAGCAAAAAAAAAACATTTTTGTAAAATGCATTATTTTCAATGTTTCATCGAAATCAACAATAGTATGTTATAAAACTGCTGATTATTGTTGAAATAATTTAGCACTTGCCTAAATCAAGTGCTAGACTGTTTTCATTCGTTGGACATCAAAATGCTCTCGTAACACTTAAAATAAGAAAACCGTAAGTATTGAAAGTTTTACGCAATTTAGGTTTTGCTTAATATTTCTGATCCGTAATCATGATTCAAACGGGTTTAATTGTTGGAAACTTTGTGTTACAAATCCCGAAAAGTCGACCTCTTCTTAAAATGTCTTTCTTCCTATTTCCTTTCTTATTTCTTCTTTCCTCGTGGCCACAAGATTCAAAAAATTTAATTCTGTTAAAAAATATGTCACTTTATAATTCTCAAATGTACAAAAAAAAATATTTATTACCTGATCTGTATAAAGATACATAAAAATTTTAAACAAGTATAATGACTATTTAATAATGTTTATTGAAATAAATCAATGTGCAAAGCATACTCAAAATATGATGATACATCTCTCAACGTGTTCTGGCGTTTGTCAGATGTAACAAATCGCCGTCATGAGCTGTTCAAGTAATTTATGTTCGGTGGAAGGAAAAAAAGGCATCCATTGTACTCGCGTTTATCTGCAAAATGCTCAACTTACAAAAAAAAAAAAAAAAGAAACAAGATTCAACCACGACACTTCTGTTTTCTTAGAAATGCTGCTACATTGAATATTTTTCTTTTTTCTTGATTATTTTTCTATGAGTAAATGCCTTGAAGTTTTAGTTTTTTCCTATGCTGTTAAGCAACTTATCTTTATTCTGTTTTTACGAAAATAAGTACTTCAAATTTAAATTCTGTATATAGTATTTTTTTTATTAAAAAAAAAATACTCCCCCCCCCTCCCCAGTTTGTATAACAGAAAGAAAAGATGTTTATTCGTCATTGTTAAAAGGTAACAGTATTGTGATAGATTGTTTAAACAAAACAAATGTATTAAATATATCTTAAAATAAATATATTACAAAGACAATGCTTATGTACACTGCGTTGCTAAATGTTATGTACAGTACATATAACTAATATCAAGTTTCTTAAACACATAAAAACAAAAATATGCTATAAAATTTTCTTGAGATTTATCAATGTTGAAAATAAAACAAGTGTCTTTTTTATATAGCAAAATATAACTCAAGAAGACATTTTTGCATCAAGAAAATTAATTTTTATTGTTGAGGTGTTGCATACTGATGATACATGAGCAAAAATATTAATAAGTAGCCAGTGTACGGAGTGGATTTTCTACTTTATCTAAGGACACAATCAGTAATGGGGCGACTAGAGATGTTAATCTGCTATAATCGTTTTCTCCGCCTAAAAATGAGTTTCACAAACTAATTGCTCTGAAATTAGGAAACAAAAATACAGAGCCGAAGTTGGCACATTTCCGGGTTGTCTGTCCTAGACGGAGTAGGGCAAGGAGACACAAAATTTGCTGATTCTGCGTAACAGCTGAATGATAGGAGAAAATCTGCTGAAATGTGATGAGACGCGTTTATACTTAAACACCAAACCAAAAAGTAATTGAAAATTTTCGTATCAAAAGCCTTGAAAGTTCTTCGCCTCTTTTTCAAATCCAGTTCACTGCACGAAATAAATGTTGTTTTCATAACAAGATGCAGCTATTATTACGGTAATTTTGCAGTAATAAACTGTAAAATTGCAAGCTTCAGTTTATTACTGTGCCTTTTACAGAACCTCATCTGCCAGTATTGCACTGCTGTTTTTACAGTATAATACAGCAAATTGTATGATAATAAACTGTAGCGTTTTTAATTTTACTGAAATAAACTGTAAAATAGCTGGTTTTACTGCTCATTACTGCGATTTAACAGTTTTAAACTGAAACCTCTGCTTTCAATATTATACTGTAAAAACAGTAACTTATTGTTTGCAGTAAAATTGTGTAAAAAGCGCTAAAATTAGTGCAGGTTGGTTGCATTTGAAATTTAAATTTTGAGGATTTACATTAGGGTGGGGCGAAAAATAAAAATTTTTTCAGATCAACTTCTAATAGCTGCCAAAAGTTGTCTTTGGTGATAGTTAGCTTTTGTGCAAATTTTGAGAAAAATCGGTTAATATCTTCAGGGGGCGCTGCGATCGCAAAGTTTTACCATAGCTTTTATAGGCATTTTATAGTTAAAATATGAAAAACAATGCCGTTAGCTTATCTCATTGCATTTTTTTACTCATAAGATATATTCATGCATTCAAAGCATAAGAAATAACTCACAAAAATGATTTTACATGATATATTTATATTTCAAGCATCTTAAAAAGAGACAAAACAGTGAAAAATAGTGATTTTTAGGACAATATTAAGTAAAAACTGATTTTTTTTTACAAAATGGGACATACAAATTATAAAACGCAAACACATGACAACATTTAACAGCATTACTTAAAAATAAATGAAATATAATTTTGAAAATATGTACAAATGTACAAAACGTACATGATACGAAAATTTTATGTGTCACAGTTTGAGCTTTCACAAAAAATCTTTTTTATTTTCAAAGAAAGGTAGTTCCTTTCGAGCCTTTAAACGTGCACGAACGAAACCATCCCTCGTTTCTATTCCACTTGTGGTCATGGTCAGTGATGCATCCGTCACCAACTTTACGCTAGATTTCACGGATTGAGTATCAATAGTAAATGTTCACATGTATCGAAGAAAATGGGTTATATCTCCGGTTTTCAAGTCATGTAGCTCGTCTTCAGATGATATCATTGTTATGGGAGGTTCTGTTATTAGCAAAGGTGGTTAAATATAACGTCTTAAAACATTTTAAATAGGCCATTGCAGCGGTTAATTTGTCAGCTTCAAGGCATGCTTCATGGTCAGCTGCATGAATTGCTTCTTCTCCACTTAGTAGAATACTCAGATGGATGAACAACTGGTCCCCGTGGGTTCAGCATTTCTATTGGCAAAATGTTGACAGGCTGCAAATCCCTAACTATAGTGAAATATGAGGCAGTTAAGCACAGTATGCAAAACATGCCAACTATCGACAGAGCTGACCTAAGATCAGACCAGAAATATTTACTGGAAATATTTGAAGCCTTTATTAGTGACCAACCGCTCCATAAATCTTTCTGAAACAGTACCTAGTTCCTGGAGTCATTCTAGATGGCTCATGACAGTCAATCAAATTTATGCTTAAACATCGGCACAGAATATCCGACAGCAAACTTAAAAAGAATAGTTTCAGTCATTGTTAAATGTGCACCTTGCTGGTTTCTCATTAAGTGCAACTCATCATGCAAGGATGGTGCACGAAACTTGTGGCAAGTTATTCTACCAGTCGCATTATTTACCAGACACCCTGTTACATGTCATCGAGCCAGTTATTCAGAGAATAGCTTTTTTTTTGTATATACTACTAAAAAAATTTTGCTGGTAATGTTAAATGATGATCAAAGGCATGTACGGCAATTAGTTGCTCGTCAAATCTCAAGAGTAAGAAACACCAATTCTCTGATTCTCTGTATAGTAATGACATCCACACTTTTATCATTTTTGAGATTAACTTTTCTTCCGACTATGCAGACTTCATAAATTGGCAGTTTGAAAACGTGCTTATAACAGAGCCTCCTATAATAATGATGTCATCTGAAGACAAGTTACACGGTGAAAACCGAAGATGTTTCCCATTTTCTTTGAAACATGTGGACATTTATTTGTCATATTCAATGCGTGGAACACAGCGTCAAGTTGGTGACGGATGCATCACTGACCATAAGTGGAATATAAACGAGGGATGGTTTCGTTCGTGCACGGTTAAAGGCCCTTTCTTTGAAAATAAAAAACATTTTTTGTGAAAGCTGAAACTGTGGCACATAATATTTTCGTATCATGTACGTTTTGTACATTTGTACAAATTTTTAAAAACATTTCATTTATTTTTAAGTAATGCTGTTTAATGTTGTCATATGTTTGCAGTTTCATAATTTTTGTGTCACATTTTGTAAAAAAAAAATTCAGTTTTTACTTAATATTGTCCTAAAAATCACTATTTTTCACTGTTTTGTCTCTTTTTAAGATGTTTGAAATATAAATATATCATGTAAAATCATTTTTGTGAGTTTTTTCTTATGCTTTGAATGCATGAATATATCTTATGAGTAAAAAAATGCAATGAGATAAGCTAACGGCATTGTTTTTCATATTTTAACCATAAAATCCCTATAAAAGCTATGGTAAAACTTTGCGATCGCAGCGCCCCCTGAAGATATGAACCGATTTTTCTCAAAATTTGCACAAAAGCTAACTATCACCAAAGACAACTTTTGGCAGCTATTAGAAGTTGATCTGAAGATTTTTTTATTTTTCGCCCCACCCTAATATACATCTCCGAAAAGATATTTAATTTTAAAAAAAAGTCCGAAATGTCCATATAGTTTTGCCACTGGTGTTATTTTATAAGAAAGAGAGAATGTATTTAAAATTATGATTGAAGATCGAGTCCAAAATATTAAAAGGTTAAGAAATGTTTTGGTCTTGCAGTCGTGTGAATAATAAAATTGAATTTCATGTCTCAGATGGTAATCTAAGGGGAAAGATGATGCAAAATTATAATCTGAGACACATAGATGCATTCTTGAAGAAAAGTGTTTATGAAAAGTTTCTATATTTCTAAATTAGCAGTGGGATCATAAAGGACACGTTTTCAAATTCGAATCCACAAGGGATTTGATTACGGCTGAGCACTTCCCATTCTTCAATTGTATTTATATTGTATATTGTCATTTTAATAAAAAAACGATAATTAGAATCAAACAAGTATTTTTTATTGTATTTATGTACCAATAAAGTTAATACTGTGCTGAATTATGAATGATATGAAGTAATGTGGATTAAAACGCAAGTTGTTAGAAGACGCAAGTTTGTTAATGCTTATTTCATGCGTTAATAGTAGTAGGGAATAATAAGCCGATTGCGGGTATTTAGGTCTGATACTGGGTGGTTTCTGTGATTTTATCTGAACTAATGGCCTTCAATCGGCATTGTGTTGGGATAGTGGGAGCATTTAACATGGTGTGAACAAATTTTATAATATTCTGTTCCTCATATTTTAAACTCATGGCCCGTATTCGTTATTTCAAATGATGTATATTGACAAAAATTAGTTATTCTACAAGTACGATGCATGTAGAAGCTGTAATAAAACCATAAAAAAACAATACAAAAAATAGCGTATGTGGCACCCTCCCTCTACACTTGAGAAACATGCCATGTGTTTCTGAAATAAATAAAATTAACTTAAAATTTTGTCTTTTTTTATATAACAATAAATATTACTGTACAAAATATAAATGCAATCAATAATAATTATTATCATTATAATTAATTAAATGCAATAATAATAACAATTTAAATTAAATCGTTATTAGTTAAAATCGACAAACATTTAAATCCTATTAGAAATTAAGAAATAAATAAATAAAATTCTTGAAAAATCAAACGTTTTTAACAATATTTATTAGTTCCAAGTTAATTTAATTACCTAACATATTTATTGAAACTTTCCCGCAGATGAGGAAACTTGGCATAGACAACGGATTTTCTTCAACTTCAAACTTCTTATTTATTTTTACACAAAGAATAGGCTTGATTTTTATACATAACCAAATAAATATTGCAAAATAAAGTGTCTTGAAAGCTCTTATTTTATTATGAATTTCAATTAATTTTTATTACTTTCAGTTTTTTACTAGTACCTGTTTGAGACAAATGTAAAATAAATTTTTACCTTTTCATGTGCAGAAAAATTTAGTTACTTAATAAATAATAATAATATGAATTATATACATATTACTTTTATATTTGTTAAGCACGTGAGTTTCATCTTTTATTCAGAGTTATATACATACATACATGCAAACAAATCCACATGTGAAACTAATAATCCTAATAAATATAGTTTAAAAAAACTAAAAAATACACTTTATAGTTAATCAAACGAAAAAGAGGGTTTTCAAAACTATTGAATATTCGCTAAATTTACATGCCATGTGATAGAGTTTAGCCTTTAGTATTAATAATAATATTAAATATCTTACTTGTATATATTTTCCCGGAACGTGAATGTTATCTTTAATTCAGAGCTCCATACAAACATCTGAAATACTTGTAATACATCAACGTGTAATATAGTTTTGCCTTAATTATTAATAATAGTATTAAATGTATATAACTTTTATATTTATAAAGAACATGAATTTTATCTTTTATTTGTTATATACGGGTTATTAATTATATACATACAAACCCACCATGTAAAACTAACAAAAGCATATTTAACAAAAATAATAAAACTGAATTGGTAAAATAATACTTAAACATTGAAGTGTATCTATACAGCAGAGTCAATCCTGATAAAAAGTATCGGTCAAACTATTTCCTTTGACAAAATAGTTATTCCGTGATCTTTTGCCTCATGTTACTGTCTGAGCGACATTTTGACCTGACAAGTCAATTATTCTATTGAAACATCCTTACTATCTCAGAAAAGTCATTATGTATGTTTTTCTTCTGTAGAGAACAAAGAAGTATTTCAAAGAACATCGATCCTTCAACATTTATTTTTATGATTTCTTAACTTGATGTGAGTTTGAAAGGTATAAAATAATGTGATACCTTTCGTCTTATTCAATTGCATTCAGCCTGATATATCATTGTAATCAATATGTACATTTTTTAGGTACATAATAAAGTTGGGACGAGAAAATATGTTGTAAGTACAAAATATCGCAACTTACAAAATAATCACACTGCAAAAAATGAGCTACTGGTTTTACAGTATAATTCTGGCAGCCGATGTTCTATTTTAACCCTCGTGGGTTCCTTGGGGTCATATGTGACCCTAATGCAATTTCTGTTTAATATATCTTGTTAATCAACCATTTGTTTTTAATGGAATTTTGTGGCTTTTATTCTTCCAGTTTTCTATTCAAAATAATGCTATTATTGTGTTTTATTTTTCCCGAATTGCATTTTTTGCACACAAGACCCTTGGGGTCACTTCCCCAGAATGCCAAAAAAGAGGACGTTGCAACATTTGTCCAAGAGAACTGGACCGAAAATGCATCGAAAAATGTCATAAGTGTTTGAAATTCACTTGCTAAAAATCATGCTTTTCAGGTCTGTAACAGTTGTAAATAAATCTACAGTTATTGTACGTTTTGCTCTAAATTTTAAATTTTTAATGCATAAACTAAATTTTACTTTGATTTTGTCTTTTTATTTTTATTTTTTTTAGCATTAAAAAGTTTGTGAACTTAAATAATGCATGTAAGAATCAATAATCGTAATAAATTAATTAAAGGAAGCATTGGGGTCGTTTATGACCCCAAGGGTCTTGAGTGTAACTGGAATGGGAGGGACCCACGAGGGTTAAAATAGTAAAATGGACAGCAATCAACTGTAAAACAAGTAATTTTACAGTTTCTTACTGTAAAGTTAGCAGTTTTAGAGGTTATTGTCGTAAAATTTAGCTGTATTTTACTGTAAAAATAACAGTATAATACAGTCGAACATGTTTATCTCGAACCTGCTTATCTCAAAAACCTCTCTATGTCGAAACTTGTATATTTACCTCCTTTTACAGCATAATTTAAATAAGAAATTTTTCAGTTAATTGCCGCAACATTTAGCAGTGTTATGCTATAAAAACAACAGTATAATACTAGCAGCAGAGGTTCCACTTTAAAACTAAAATTTACGGGCGTAAATTGTGAAATTAACAATTTTACAGTTTGGTACTGTAAAGTTCGCAATTTTACAGTTTATGACTGTAAACTTAGCATTTTTAACAGTTCATTACCATAAAATTAGCTGTATTATACTTAAAAAAAAAGCCTTATTTTTTTACAGTGCATGAGTCTTGAGTTTTTTCTCATTGATTTGGATGCTACATAACATATATCTGCAATCTTTTTTCTACTACTTATTTACTAATTTATAATTTATGTTTGTACGTTCCTTTTTTTTCGAATACGACGAGGCTTTACCCTTTTTTTTTCGTTTTACATTATTTATTTACTTTAATGCATCGCGTTCCCGTTTAGCCCGCAACTGTTCGTAATGGATGCATACTTTTAACAACAAAAATGGCCGAAACAAGTTGCAAAGTTAAGATATTAAAAGTTTGAAGCAAAAAAAAAAAGAAAAGGAAAGCATTGGAGCGACACGTGTTTCGGCTTTACAAGGAACACCATTTTCAACGCGAAAAAATATGAGCCCTTATGGGTGCACAGACATCCGACAAAAGCGGATATCTGGATCGTTGCAGTTGTTGTCTGCAGTATTCATGCGCAATTGTGCTTTCAACAAAGTTGTGTTTATGTTATTATAAGTCGTTCGTGGTTTTCAAGAAAAGGAAACAAATCTGCTGAATACCATCTTTTCGGGAAAAAAAAACCCTGTTTCTCCAGTACAAAAAAAAAATGTGGTTGGAGATTGGATTTGTAGCTTCATTGTTATTTCTATTTTCCTCAGCTAAAAATATTAATAATAATAGTAACGGTATTAACTTTACTGTTAAGTCAAGGTTTGATAATTTAGTTTCATTGCATTGAGCATAATACTTAATGCAAATTTCCGTAGCTTATAAACGCGAGCTAACAAAGTTTTGAAAAATCATATTCTGTGAAATATAGTTCATTGGCAACTTCAAAATAAATATCAAGCACTACATACCAAGTTGATAGCTATAAATTCATATGTATTTATTTCACTTTCTTTACTAGCATTATTAATATGTTTAACATTTTTAGTTTTTTAAGAAAACAAAGTTGGGAGTATTCCATAGATATTTTATATCTCACATGTTAATATTTCATTGCACATAAAATAAAATGAAAAATATTAAGAGCTAAACTATCAAAAGTATGCTGTTCTACCGAATACAAATTTTCTTACTTAAGAAGAATAACAATTAAGCAATTAAATAGCAGGAACGAGTTGTTTCCTTACATTTTCATGACTATTTCTTAAAATAGAACGGTCAAATTCGCATTAACATGCCTCTTTTCAACTTTCTGAAATTAGGACAGCGATATATTACAGTCGACAGCCCCATCTATCGGAAAATACTATATTTAATGTCAAAATTCCGTAGTTTGTATTAAGAGATTTTCGAAAGATGTTCCAACGCTAGTTAGGTAGATGTTTAACAAAGTTCTAAGTAAAATTTTTAATTGTATAATATTCATTTTGTAAAGGGATTGACTAAAAGATGAAAAAATCATTTTTTAATTCTTTTAAAATATCTAAGCATCATTTTTAAGCTCTTACTAGGGGTGCGACATCGAAGGCAAAACATCGATCTTTTTTTATAAAAATTACTTACACATTTAAATGTACAGTGATACAGTCACTCCCCAATACATTGCGCCACTTTATATAACTCAATCAGATTTATCTTTTATCTCCTAAAAAATATCAACCGTATGATGTCGATGTCAATTGTAGAAAACTTTTTTAGTGAGATAGATACTGCAACTGTTGATTAACTGTATGACTTTTATTTATCGCAAATTTTTATGAAATTTTTTTTGTTGAAATGTAAAAAACCGTTATTGAAAAAAAATTCTAACGCAAAACAAAAATAACTACGTTTAAAAATCGTTGACGGTAAATCATTGGTAGTAATTTTTAAAAAAAATTATTTCAATATGATAGATATTGCAACTGAAAAGATGAATCTTTTTTTGTTGCATATTTTTATTGCTTTTTGCTGAAGTGTAAAACAGACATCGCAAAAAAAAAAAAAAAAAAAAAAAAACATCGAACGCGAAACAATGATCATTAAAAGACATCGACCTTAAAACATCGATGGTAACTATCAAAAACGTCTTCTAACGAGATTGTAGTGTAACAGCTGATTAACGATGTAACTTTTGGCCGCATATCTTGATGATTTTTTTTTTTTTTTTTGCTGAAATATAAAACATTCACATGAAGAATAATAATGAAGTAAATGAAATTAAAAAAAAAAAATGGCGAAAGCAAATTAGAAATGTTTTAGATACATCGAGAGCAGAACATCGATAATAATCATAGTTTTTTTTTCGAATGAGATTAATACGGAAACTTCTGATTAAGGATGAAAACTTCTTAATACGTCTGCATATCGCATATTTTTATCTATCTTTTTTTGCTGGATTATAAAACTTCGACATCGAAAAAAAACATCAAACCCGAAACATTGATGTTGGGAAAACATCGACCCTCAAACATAGATGGTAAAAACATCGATGTTTCCAAAACATCGACCTCGATGTCGCAGCCCTAGCGTTTACTGGATCGGCGAATTATGATCACAGATTTTCTGGCATACAAAACTATATATATCTATTCCTGTAACCAATAGTGCTATTAAATATTTTAGGATTATTATTTTAAATTAATAGGTGAAAGTTCTAGGGTAGAAAATGAAATAATCTAGCTTTTAAAATCTAGTAAGAAACATAGTGTTAGAAATATCTGTGTTTTCTTTTTTTCTTTCTTTATTTTATTTTGCTTTTAAGCAATGACGTGTTATTTTAATCTGCACAAAGTATAATTTTACGAAAATGAAGTCAAGGTCGTTGCCATAAATTGGAGTTGTAGAATGGTACAACATGTGCTCAGTTTTCAATCAATCTAGCACTAACCACTGAATTTGATTTTTGAATCATTTATTTACATACTTAAAACATGTACTTTTGTTCAGAAAACACTTCTCTGACAAAATGAGTCCACGCAAGTTGTGACAAATGCTCGAGTACAAAAACTATTAAATTATGTCTTTGAGAAACATGGTGAAAGAAAACAATTTAATCAAAAATATGTTGTTATTTAAATGTTCAAATTATTCTGCTAAACTGATTAATACTATTTTTTTTCGTTAATGTGTTTACTTTTACTTAAATGTGATTCAGCCTCAGTGGCAAGAGTTAATCATTAAACTTATAAAAGTTGAATGGAAAATTAGGATTTTTCACCTAGAATAGCGCCAATGTAATTGATAAGTACTGAGTCATAGTTCTAACGTGAAGAAAAAAGTCTTATGTTATAATGCACTGCTAAATGTTTCGGAACCAGTAACTTTACTACAATGCTCACTCATATAAAATCAGAAAACAACAATTAAAAAGTGATGTATAGTTAAGCCCTACCAATGAATGAACACACCCGAGCTAATGAATAATTCACAATATCTTCCTCGGATCATTATAAGTTTTCACGTTTATAAACTAGCAAAAAAAAACAACTTTTCTTTATCCAATAAAAAAAAAAAAGAGTAAATAAACGACCAAAAGAAAAGTTGATCTTTTTTTCTGGTTAGATGCACGTATTAAGTGGGATGATTTTTTTTTTCATTTGAGCTGTAGTACCCACAAAGAACAAAAACTAATGCGAAACCAATACAATTCTTCTTCGTATTATTATTTTAATTTTGAAATGGTTCAATGGCTAAATTAAAATCAGGTGCTACGGATTGTTTGTGTTATCTATTGCTGCCTATTTGTGTGACGATTACAAAAACTCCCTTTAATGTTATCAACGTTATTTAAGTTTCTGTTCATACTAGAATTGTTAGGCCGTGCAGACGGTGCAAAATACCGGTCTTCATAATGTTACCATTTGGTTAGTCACCCGGTCACAAATAAAACGCTAACAGCGACGACGCAGTAAAGTCCTGTTTAACATGCTACAAATATATCACATGTTACATCCACCACTACCAGATTAACAACAACTAGAAATAAAATAAAGTGCTAGAAGACTGATTAAAAATATAGAGGACTTATTTACTGGCTTTAAATATACTTTTATTTTTATCATACATATGTAAACATTAAAAAAAATTCCTTTTTGTCATTGTATTACTACTATTATTATTACTTCATTATATGTTTTTGTTAGGAAAAACTGAATTGTTTATAATGTATTTCAATAGTATGCAGATTCATGCTTTTCCCACCTATTTAACTATTTTTATTGTTATTTTTTTGTGCTGGATTCTTCAGATGCACTTATAGTTTTACGGTATTTTTTTCCATATGAAATGTAATAAATTATGTGTAGTAAAAAAAATAAATTTTGAGAAACGTTTCGCTACAATGCATAATTTTATCAGAGGGAAAATAAATGCCATGCTTTGCTTTTTATAGCAATTTTTTCTCGAGAAATGATCTTCATTAGCCTCTCAGAGAAAATCATTAAAGAGGCAATTTTTTAGTAATACTGATGAGGATATTATGCATTATTTATTCTTACATGCGCGTAATTTAGTAATGAAAAATTGTCCACATGTAAGGCCCTTCATTAGTCAACCAAATTGTAATTACGTGCCTTGCATTTCATATCATTTATCTCCCCTATCAATACTAACAACCTTTTTATGATATCAACTTTATGTAAGGAAAAAATGCTTATATTTAACTTTTATTTATGAACTTTAGCGCCGTTAGCTCATTTTAAATTTTTAACCACGATGATTTCTTCAGCCTCCATGATGTTTTTGACTTTAATAATGGAATTTTAAAACTATTGAGACTTTTTAATGCTATAAAAATATCAAAACAGAATATAAATTGTTATACTTGCTTAAAATCAATAAGAAAGGAAAATAAATTGATTTCAAGTTTTTCTTGAAAACGAAAAGAAAGAATAAAGGGAAAGTTTTCCAGTTGAAGAAAGTTCTGAAATAAGAACTAGTAAGACTTTAACAGATCAAACGTGCACTAGTACCCATTAGCGGACGTGGAGGATGCTTGATAGGTTTGCTTCAAGCCAGCATCCTTCCAGTTATGGGTACTTCTTTAGATTTCGTAACAATGGTATTTGTAGGAGGTAAGATTGTCATCCTCTAAGAGTCACTCTGAAGAATTAGTCAAAAGAACTACTGCAATGTAATACGAGGTTTAATCTCAGGTTTTCTTTTACTTAGAAATATCACCGCTATATTAAGCTCATTAAATGTACTGCCTTTGTTTCTAAAATCAATTACATAAACTTAATGTGTTTTATTTATTTGTTTATATTTTTAAGTAAATAGTAAATTTTTCTCAGCGAAATCACAAATAAAAATAAGTATTGTTAATGATACGAGTAATCATATGCCGTAAAACACGAACGGATGCAAGAAACTGCTGAAAATGCCTTATTAAAAGACTGTTGGAGATGTTCTTGATTTTTTCTTTTTACTTTTAGCGCCTTTTTGAGTACACACAGATAAACGCGTGGGGCCTTGAAACATGTATTAGTAGTAGTCTATATTCTTAACGATGTTTGTTAATCTATATTGAAAGTTCAATTCTGTTATTTTAGTAAAAGTTGTTTTCCAACAGCTTCCAGTTGTTTATCAATCATTTACTTGATTCAGGCTGGAAAAAAAGGAGGGGTAAAAACTTATTTTATGAACCTAAAGTATGCTCAAGTAGAGCAATTTTTCTCGTTTTCGTCAAAACCTACATTTCACAAACAACAAAACATTTAAGAGGAAATATAACAGCTTCGTATATATGCGCTTAAAAATAAAAGTAATACAAAATCCAAGGAATCACATCAACGAAAAGGGGGAGATTTAAGTAACTAACTTTTGAGAAATTGGATCTTATATTTCTCACTTAAATCTTTTCTGTGACGACAATGGAACGCCATTTTTCAATGTTGTATACTTCAGCAAGATTTTTCGCCATCTATGCCGAGAGGAAGCAATTTGACATTTTCATCGTACTCAATCATCCGCACGATAGGAAGTGGGTCCATAAGAACTAAATAGGGCTTAAGGAATCTCATAATTCAGGAGCTAGTTTATAAAGAGATATTTTTTCTCTTTGTCGTATGTTTAAAGTTTTATAAATAAAAAAAGCTTGTGTGAAGGGTATTATGTTTTTCTTTTCACAGCTACACGTTCACAAGTTTTATATTCAATTTTACCCATTCTTTTGTGTCGGTTTATTTATCTCAAACTTTGCAGATGCTGTTTTTTTACCATGAAAACAGCAAATACTGAATATTTGCTTGTAAATATCGTTTTATTTAAGGTGGAATAGTTAGGCTGTTATGTCGAAATTCGTTTCGCTCTATTTTTAACTTTTTTATATTTTATGTCGTGATGTGCCGGATCATTAGTAATGCATTATCTATAGCCGAAATCCTTTATAGCAACACTTATCTATAGCAAAAACAACATAAGGAATTATTCATTTGCGAAAAAGTCTGTGCTAAGAAGAATTAAGGCAAATTAAACGGCATGAAGCATAGGACAGTTATGCCTGTGGTTAATACAGTTGTGCCGAAATAATATTAAGCTAGAAATCGTTTTTCAAATGTGATGTAACTGCTTTATTAGTCAATATTTATTAAAGTGCCAATTTGAAGTTGGAGTTTTCTGATATTTTTTTTTTTTTTTTGCAGAAAAAAAATTAATGTTGGATTCTAAGTCTAAATTGGGTCTAAATGCAAGAAAATAAAAGGGGGGAGGTCAAGGAAGTTATTTACCCCCTCCTTAGATTACTCACTTTTAAGCCATTACAGATCTGATGAGTGTTACAGATCTGACGATAATATGAGCTACATATTTGAGTTTATGCTTTCAGTCTTCGTTAACACCTCTAAAAATTATATCATTTCCTTGCATTTTTAACATAGAATTAAGATAGTTATATTAAAATATATATATTAGCTAAAAAATCAAATTTCATTATAAAAAAACATTTCTTGGAAATAAAAATGAGCGATAAGGTTTTTAGACAAAATAAATTATAAGATTACGAAATCCAAGCTCATAAAACATTTGTTTTGTTTTGAAACAACACACAACTTCAACTTTTTCAACACACAACTCTGCTGCTTGCTTTTCTTTAATTAGTTGCAGGAAATTTAATTTCTTGATCAGAAATTCAAATTTAGCATGCTAGTTATTATCTAGTTATTTAGCGAAGTTATGAAAAATTGAAGCACCAAAAAAATAAATAAATAAATAAATAAATAATAATAATTAATTAACTTAATTTCTGCAGTGTCAATTTTTCTTATTTTACTAACTTCTATTGTCAGGTCATACAAACCACAAATGAAGCAATTGTACTAAAACTAATTGCTTTTCATTTTTTAAGAACAAAAATATTCAATATATATGGCTAAAACCTACGATTTTTGCTTTTTAATAATTCTGAAACGTGTGAGTTAGTTCGGTAACATATTCGCTGTTTTTCAATGTTACCGCTCTGACTGTTACCGATCTGACAAACTGACAAAGTTTTTTTTTTTTTTATTTCCGAGTCGATCGCGCTAAACCAAAATCAAACACGTGGTTTTTTCACTTGTAATAAAGGACTATACTTATATATAAAATAATTTTTAAAATAATAAAAACTGCGCATTTTAGCGCGTGTTACCGATCTGATGACTTAAATGACACACATTTTATAAAATCACTTTAAAAAATCTTACCTACAATTTTAGATGCAGAAATGCAAATTTTTAATTACGATGCGATAAAACATCCCACCAGGTACTCAGTATCACGTGGTATAGGTGCAGGAAATGATTTTGGGAGCCTAAACATAGATCGGAAGTTATTGTTACCGCTCTGACGGCGGAACTAGGGACACGCTTATTTCGCATCGGCTAGAAAATCAGGAATCGATTAAAACAAAAATGAAGTAAAATATTAACAAAGGGGTAAAAATAGAATCGTTTTTTGTGCAAGTGCGTTTTTTTGGGAAGTTAGAAAGTGCGCATGACCTGTTTGCATGCTAAGCTTTGCTACTTGGGACACGTTACCGATCTGATTTTTGATGTATAAAAACAATATTTTCTGAAGAAAAAAAAATTTTTTTCTGATGTTATTAGATGAAATGAAAGCAAAACTTATCTTCTTTCTGGGGAAAATTATTTTTTTTAACTAGTTATTGAAATACTAGTGAAAATTCACTTGGGACTCGAATTGGCACTTTTCTAAATATTAGCTCTTATGTCATTTCCCCTCATTCGCTCAATCTACGAAATTACACTATCTTTTTGCGCATCTTTGCAAACTATAAACAGATAACTTACACTCACTTTTCTCGAAGAATGTGCATAAATCCGAAATAAAGTTTACTTTTCACTGAGTAAAATTATACCTAACAAATTTTATAGGTAATCAATCCTAACTTTAGCAAATTGATTGTATTTTATAGCTTTGATTGTGTATATAGACACGGATAGATTTTTTTCCTCTGATATCTGCGTATACGAATACGTATATCCGGCATATCACTCATTCACGCTCATGTGTAAAGCAGGTTTTAATATCGCTCGACATAGTTAAAATAACAACTTTTTCTAATCAGTTAGGTTATGTTTTTTATCTGATAAAGCTATTTGGAATTCAATCCAAGATTAAATGCGATTAAGAGTCGTTCGTAAAGAGTGGTAGAAAAATGAAATCTGTATTAGTTAACAGTGGATTTTCATGAACGTATATATTTTACTAAGTTAGTGAAGAGCATTTGTGGTGCAAAAAGTTTAAAATCACTCCAGTTTAGTCCAATAATTTACAAAAATAACACTATAATAAGATTACCACAAATCTAGATAAAGTAAATGAAAACAAATAAATGTTAACAAAACAGTAATTACTCCGCCCATTCTTTATATATCATAAATTTTGAATAATTAAATGCCGTAGAATAATATAAGCATATTTTCCGACAGTTGAAATAATTATATTCCCAATTTAGCAACAACCTTTTTTTAAAGTCCAGTTACATTTCCTGATCATCACTTCATGCGTAATTTTCCTGACGTAAGGCTGATCTTTGCCATATCTTTGTGATTTTAAAGTAAGATTGTGGGGGTTGGGACACTTCATTGAAATTATGAGCAATATTATAAGCAATTTAGAAAAGATGAAACTCCTTTCACTTGCCGAACATACACAACAAGTGTTGCCATTTCCTACAAGTGTTATAATTTCTTGTTAAGGATTTTAGTTTTGGACTCGCAATGACTTTCTCAATAATCATCAAAAGACAAATTTTCGCAAACGGGCTAATGGGCATATTTTTGTCTTCTAAATGTTTTTGAAATGACGTCAATAACCATTATCTGCAGCAGAAAAAACCATACACTCCTCAGCCGGCTAGGAGTTATCTTATATGATCCAGACTATAGAGATTATTCAGTATGCTTATATTCATAAGAATTATTTCACTTTCCCTTTGTGTTTTTATTTTTGCTTATCTCTTCTAGTAAGACCATCAAAATTTTTCCAAAATTTGCTTACTAAATGCTAAGAAACTTTTGACTAGGCTACCGCATTTTCGTTGACTTTTTTTTTTCTAAATCCGTCATACCGTTATTCGAATGGCTAAATTTTTACCTTCGGTATAAAAGTATATTCTTATATGCTACCCAACTGTACGTAAGAGAGCACAGGCCATAAAAGTTCATTTTTAGTACAGTTATAAATGTGTTGACATGTATTGTTTCTAACAATACTGTCAGAAATAGAACGATCGCTTTTAAGAATTTTTTCACTTCTAAATATTCGTCACTCGCAAGACAAATTTCGTCATTTGCAAATATTTTTTCCGAGCTGAGTCAGAAACTTGAATGTAAAGGTATTTTTTCGAGTGTGAAATCTCTCTAAAAATTCCAAAAGCCCGATAGAAAATAATAGTATTTTTCATAGACAAGAAAGATTCTTGAGCCTAAATAATCTATGCATTTATTTCTTAGGGCATACATTAAAGCTCGAAACACTTGTTCCATTTGAAATGCAGCCAATGGCAATTCTCCCTATATGTGTCGGAGATTCCAATCCAACTTTATGAATTCATAGAATTAGATCGTAGTTACGCTGTTTCATACAGCTGCAATGTGAGTAAGAGTTGTGACTCAAAGGAAACTTTTTCTATCATTGTGTTTTTATTCATTACTGTTGTTGTTGCTATTGTTGTTGTTATTATTCTTATTATTTAAGAAGTTCATTAGAACACAGGCACACTAAAAAGAAAAAAACTTATAGTCTCAAAAAGTGTCAGAATTATTTGACAGAAAGTATGGATTACGTTACAAAAAATGTCAATACGAAGATTATTATATTATTGCAGATAAAACGTTGAGTGCGTTGCGCAAACATTAAGTCGTTGCACTTATTTATTTTTTTTTAATGCAACATATGTCGATAAATATTTTAGGGCATTGTAGCGTTAGAAAATGTTTAATTAGTAGGACTTCTAGTTGGTTAAATTTAGTAATCATTCAAACCTGACCTTATTACTGACACGGCATAGCGGATATTTTATGTATATTTTCAGAAAGTTCAATTAAACATGGTTTTGAACCTTATACATTAGTGCAATGTTTCCCAACAATTTTCTGATCGACGGCCGAATATCATATTAACACCATTTCTCACGGATCAAAACACGTATAACATTTCAAAATATTTAACACTTTTCTACAGAACATGTGAAAATATGGAACAGGAAGAAAAAATAACAATTAATAACTTTAGTTATGATTATTCTATTATTTGATTCTTATATTATAAAATGCAAGTTTTCAAAAACAATTTCTGAATCTTAATCTCCAAACCTGTGACAATGTCATTTTTCGTGTTTTTTTTATTTATAATAATGAAAAAAAAAACGGACCTCACGGATTATTTTTTCTGGTCAGGTATTCCTCGCTGCGCGTAGATTGGACACTACTGCTTTAGTGCAATAAAAAAAAAACTAAATGACAGTATATACAATGATAAACTACGGTTCTATTCAAATCCAATGTTATCACATTCAGTAATGAACATTTCAATGTTAAGCATTGATTAAATATATATTTCGATTTACGGCAACAGTATTTCATAAATAAAATTATAATCTTGTACGGGATCCCTTCATGAAATATTACTAAAAGCAAATTAGCAATAAAAGTTGCGACTTTTAATTTTGGTTTTCCCAAACAAATATAGCTTCTCCTCCAACTTACTCGTAGTTTTATCGTACATAAAAATGCGCCCAAACTTAAAAGTTAAAAGAACTAAATACATAAATATTTCCCTCTTGATGCACCAAAAAGGCTTTCTGATAGTTACCTGAGATAAGTAAGCTTTCCTTAAAAATACATAAATAGATTTGTTTGAAATCTCGTTTCGCCTAACAAAGAATATCTTTTTTACTCCCAATCCGGATCTTTCAGGGGAACTTTCTCTTTTTACATCGTGAGCAGAAAGCCTTCCCTTATGTACGCTGACATTTTCATCATTCTCAATCATCCATAGAAAAGAGTCGATAAAAAGAAATAGAGCGTGAGAAAACTCACGTTTCAGACACTCATTTGTGACAAGATATTTTATTTTCTTTTCTCGTAAAGGTGCTTCAAAACTGATTTTTTCTTATTCAATGCAGATAGATATTTTGATGATGCATATACCTAGAGAAACATGCTTGCCTGAGGAAATATTTTTTGAAGTTTCTGCATGCATTTAATTGGTAAAAAGCATACATGCTGTGAAATTATAAAACTTAACACCTGAAATGTTTTAAAGTTTACTTCCAAAAATGTTTGTATTATTCTTTTTTAAACATTTTTTTAGTTAAAATCTGTGCTGTTATTTTTAGTAGTAAAAAAGACCATTTATTGAAATATACATCCGTAATTAAGAAAAATTGCAGTAATACAATTCAATAGAGCTGAAATTAATTATGTTTTTTAAATCATGGTTGCTACACTCATAAAACTTGTATTAGTTTTTTTTACGATTTATTTTTTTTCCGTTTTATACAAAAGGTAAGTTCACCGATGAAGGCTAACCTAAGTTTTGAGTCCAATTTTCCGTTTTTTTTTTTTTTTTTTTTTAATTCAGGCGTCTTCTACTTTTGTACATTCTGTAAATTACTAATGAAAAAAAGACACAGACCCTTATTTGCGAAATCTTAGAGCTAAATTGTGCTTTTCAGCATTGTAACAAAAGAAAAAGGCTTACGTGCGTAATTACCGACACGGGTTTACAATAAGGCCAGCTAAAAAAAAATTGCCCACTGATTAGCATTGTGATATTTATTAACCAAACTTAAATAAAACGTAAAAAAACACACCTATTTCTTTTCCTTAAAGTATTACAATCCTTTTTGCAAAACATTGTTTAACATCATTGTTGCCTGAACAAATATTGTTGCCTGAAATGCATTAAGACATAATTTAATTTTAACATGCTAAATACATATTATTTTATATTTTAGCATTTCTGACACATTTAAATAAGTGTAAATATATTAAAACAACATTGACAATTCTTAAAAAAAAATGTAGTAATAACATCGAAGTTCGAAATTAATTGCACTGCAAATTAAATAACATTTTACTCATTACTTCTCTAAAACTTTGTTTTCCAGAAAAAAAGCTTTTTCGTTTGTTTCACTTTTATATGAGAAATAGTAATGCGCTGCAAGATTAATTAATTGTACTTTTTAAATGCGGTGCTTATAAAGAAATTAGTTAAACATTTTCTCCAATTTGTTTCCAATTACCAACATTTTAAGTCAGCTCGTTAAAAAACAAATGTCTCATTAACAACACAAGCTTTTTTCTTTTTTTACGTGCGCTTTTCTTTTGAAAAATGTTTTTCAATTCTTTATTCAGGAACAAATTTGTTACTTTCTGTGGTTGAAATTTAAAGCATTCAAAGCTTTAACAATTTGCAGTTTTAACTTCCTAAAGAGATTTTTTTGCGTGAACTTGGTTACGTGTATTACATTTTACAAAGATATATGCATCATTTTAACTGATTGACAGTATTATATTTTTTGCAGTACATTCAACAGCAGAGACAGCTTTAGATAAACGCATGGAAGGCAGTGCTATAACTGCCAGTTAATTACAGTCCTTTGGGCAGTCTACATACGGAAATTCTACTGATTTTCTTGAAAAATATTAAATCGTTTATTAGTAAACTTATTAATAAGTTCTTTAACAAAAATATGTCATGAAGCGCACTTAATGGATTGATATCATAAAGATTTCCTGCATAAAAATTAGTTTCCAAAGTTCTATACAAAGCACTGAATCAAAAACGGCCTAAATTATTCTAATTTGATTATTACACATGTGTAACCTTCTCCAAATATAATTTATCAATTGATATTTCTCTTAAACTAACCCTCATTTTACTAATTAACTATTTTGTACTATTTTATGATATCTTCCAATGTATCTACCTTCTATTTCTCTTCAAACTCTAACTATCAAATACTAATAAACTAATCGATATCTGCATTTAAAATTCAAAGCCTTACAATTCAATTACCTTAAACGCAATATGATAATTTTAAACGAATGGCTTCTCATAAAACGTCGGTAAAGCGAATTTTCTTCTCACAATGTTTAGCATATTAATTCGATGAATAACATAAAACGAAACTCCGATGGAAATCAATTCTTCTCAAACCGTAACTTATTGGGTCTATAAATCTGCTCTTACTTCAGTGAACTCCAAACTGGCTCCACTTTTAAGCTCAATCATTCAAAACACTTCTAACGTTCCTTCCGCGCATTTCTCGTAACGGCTAGTAGTTCGCTTCACTTATTCCCTCCAACCGTAACGTAATGCACCATCTTGTTTGAGAAAAGCTTGATTTCCCCCTTTGGAAATTGATTAACTATCGCAGACTGGTTGACTCCCCGAATCTTTCAAAGGGATAGGAGGACATCATAAATTGAGGACATCCTAGTTGTACGAAAGTTCTATTGACTTTTTTTTTGTATCTTACTGCTTTTTAGAGCTAATATTTATTTCCAATATATTTTTCTATGAAATGTCATTTTTAAAGTTCGAACAACCTTATTTCATAAAAAAATAACAGTGAAAAAATTGATTCAGTATCGAAGTCACAAGTTTTAAAGCTCGCAGCAACACATTTTTGTCGAAAAATAACTACACTGTAAAAATGAATATTGATTTTACATTATAATACAGCTAATTCTGTTGCAATAAACTGTAAAAATTGCTAATATTTCAGTAATAAACTCCCAAATTGCTACCTTTACAGTAAGAAACTGTAAAATTGCTTGTTGTACAGTTTATTACTGTTCATTTTACAGTTTTAAATTGGAACCTCGGCTGCCAGTATTATACTGTAAACACAACAGTTCCTTATTTGCATTGTAGCTTTAATGAGCTCTTAAATCAAAGGTGGCCCTCTTGTCTTCACAGAACTAAGAACAGCATTTATCATATGTGGATTTTTGTATCCATTTTGAGGTCCTTAAAACAGTAGGATCGCCTCACAACTGTGACCTTTGGGACTTGGTAAATCCACCACTAAACGTAAGTAATTAATGCTAAATAATGTTTCGTAAACTATGAATAAATTGCATGAGACTTATAAACACAAGTCTTTTAATTGAGGCCATTCAAAATAAAACTGTTTTACGTGGGTAGTATTACAAAAAATTATTAATACTGGTGTGCGTTACAAACAAGGTATTATCTAATAACGTTGCTCATTTTGTTTGACCCAACGTTTTCATGGTTAATCAAACCCGAAATGCAATTTACCTGATCGTGCCATACTATGATTTTGAAGTACCTTTCGAACCTCTCCCTTCCCGTGCTTATAACTGATCGTACCACTAGTTTATGAAAGCGGATTCCTATGCATGACGTATACACCATGCTTACATTGTGCATGTCGCACAATGCATTTTAAAATGCTTATAGCAAGCAAACTTAAAAAAAAAAAAAAAAAAAAAAAAACTTTTTTGCCAAGAAATAAAGATTAATAGTAATAAAAAATAAACATGTCTATTGTTATAAAAATTATTTGATTATCCAAATGAACACAAACCATTTCCAAAATTCCCAGAGCTGTTTTTAATTTTTGAAAATTTTTGGTATTTACTTTCATTACTCTGTAAAGAATAACATCATTGATGCTGAATTAGTTTGTAAATACCAATCAATTCTGACTCATCAACGTTATAGTTACTGTTATATATTATAGAACAATACACAGACCAAAATTTAATAATATGTCGGAAGTTCTAGGCTGAACATATGGGAGATGGTTTTGATGAAGTACCTCATTATAAGCCCTCACGTAGACAATGATGCTATTTTGTGAAATTTATAGGGTATTTGAAATTTTAGATGAAACTTGATGCACAGAATAAATTCATGAAATCAGTCGCTTTATGTTCGTTAATCATGTATTAAATGAAACCTGAATGTGTATTATGATTTATGCATTAAACAGTATGTGTATATGTGCGTATAGGGTAACACGTTTTTTTAATTGTTTTCCTGCTAATGTAAATGCTGTGGCATAAAGTACACAAGCCTTACGAAGCTTAAATTAGTCAATTAGTGGTATGATTCAGAGCAACAGTAAGATATCTTATCCTAAAAAAACATGAACATGTCCTACCCTTAAATTTTTTAAGCTGACGATTATGTTTGTGATTCGGTTCTAACTGCTACATTTTGAATAGTTTTTAAGATTTTAAAATTAAACTTTTTCAGTTTTTGGTGCTGATTATTCATCTATTTTAATAATAAAATAAAAGCCTAAAAGGATGTCGTCAAAACTTCAAAACGTCAAGAACGAGAAACAAATTTCAAATTTTCCGTTACACGGTACTGACTCCTTTATTCACGGTACTGACATAAAGTAAATTAAGTACCGTAAAATAGGGTGAATCGGTACACTTTTTTACTTTGATTGAAGAAAAAGTAGTTAAAATATTTTTTTATTTGATTTTTTGTGTAAAAACTTCGGTATTGCTTTGCTTTTGATATTTCAAGCTTAAACAATCTATTTTGAACAATTAATATTTATGTATAGGAACATAGGGGTGTTCCGGATCACCCTGCTGATAGAAGTTAATCGAAACACATGTTAAAATTTTTATTTTTTTCAATTTAACCTGTAATAGGTCTCACAAACATGAGTAATATTGATGGGGATAAGAAGAACAGACAGTTATTGTCAAATAAAAGTTCATTTTCTATACCAGTAAACGTTTATGATTTGTCAAAATTCAAGATAATTTTAAACTCATAAAAAATTAAAAATTACTTTAAAAAATACTTTTGAATTAAGATACAAAGATTTAACATAAGTTGAAGTCGCTCATGTCGTCCACAAATATGTACTTGTCCTTAAAACTAGCAGTTGTGACTTGGCTTAAGTTTTTTCATAACATCTTCTGGGATGAACGCTGCCTTTTTCTTAAAAGCTCTGGGTTTCGCGGATTTGTCCTGTAAGATTTTCCTATTTATTCATCACTGTCTGCGTGCTAGACTTTTGCTACAAAGTTTTTATGGCTTTTCCCTATGTATTAAAAAGAAGTCTCCTGGAGTAAAAATCTTTTTCAATCTGCAACTTTCTATCATTCTTAGATATAAATGTTCATGAGAAGAGACAAACAGTAATGAATCCTTGTCCTTGTCTTGACTAGAAGAATTGGAGTTATAACCTTGGTTTTTCAAAGTTTCCTTTAAGTAGGTTTGAATTGGAAACCCCGGAACAGTGCTTCGATTCACCCCACAAATACTTATCCTATGACATTATGAAGAATTCATCATATACACTGGCGGAAAAAAAATCCCAACACCAAGAAAGACTTGTGTTAGATAAACGAAATTTGGTAGGCGTGTTTATACAACTGAAAGATGACATCGATTGAAATTTCGCGTTCCGAGCATAAGTGTGGCGCAACTGGCGTCATTCAGAACATGCAAATAAGGCTTGCTTTAAAAGCGTGTTGTGAAGCTCATGAGTATTATTTTTCAGAGAAATTTGACGAATTGCGTTCATGTTAGCCAGGAATGCCTTTAAGAAGACGAGGAAGCCATTATCAACAGCTCACCGAGTTTAAACGAGGTCGTACAATTTGGCTACGAGAAGGTGGATTTTCATTTCGCGATATTGCAGAAAGACTTGGAGGGGAATGTTTCCACCATGCATGATTATTGGAAGCTATGATCAAGGGATGGTACTACCTCAAGAAGATCGAGCTCCGAGCTGCCACGTGGCACGACTGAGAAGGAAGATCGCCGAATCTTGCGTACGGCTGTGGCGCATCGTACTGCATCTGCGGATGACATTCGAGCTGCAGGTGGTCTCGTCGTGACCCAAGGAACGGCAAGAAACTGTTTACTTCAAGGACAGCTCCGAGCCAGGCAGCCTGTAGCCGGTATTCCATTGACTGCAAACCATTACCGTATCCGACGGCAGTGGTGCCAAGACATAGCTCACTGGAGGTCGGAGTGGAGATCTGATGTAATTTTTGATAAAAACAGATTCTGCCTTAGTGCCAGTGGTAGCTGTATATTAGTCAGAAGGAGGCCAGGGACCGCCTGCATCCAAGCGGTCTACGGCCTAGACACACGGGACCTACACCTGGAGTCATGGTCTCTAGAGCAATTTCCTACGACAGCAGGGGCACTCTTGTAGTTATCCCAAACTCACTGACTGAAAATTTGTCTTCAGTCAGGTAATTTAACCAGTAGTACAGCCCTTCGTGAGTAGCATTCAGGGGGGAGTTTTTCAACAGGATAACGCTCGCTCTCACATCGCTGCTGTAACGCAGTATGCTCTACAAAGTGCTGACATGTTACGATGACCTGCAAAATCGCCAGGTCTGTCTCCAATTGATAACGCATGGGACATCATTGGACGGCACCTCGAGCATCATCCACAGTCAGCAATGACGGTCCTAGTATTGACACAACAAGTGCAACAAGCATGGCACTCCATACCACAAAGTGACATTCGGCCCCTGTATGACATAATGCATGCACGCTTGCAGGGTTGCCTTCAAAATTCTGGAGGTTACACCCTCTATTAAATTAACATATCTTCACATTTGCACAGCATTTTCTTGAGCTTAAATTAGCCAGTGATCTTGTACATTTAATCAATTAAACATGTTAGCTAGACAATTGCATTACCCAAATTTCATTACTCTACGGTAATTTTTTCTTGGTGTTGGGATTTTTTTTTTTCCGCCAGTGTAGATTATTTGACACATTAATAGTGAAAAATTACAATTATAACAGTTAACTGTATAGTGTATAGCAATTACTAGTCGATAATACTCAAATTTATCGTATTTGACGGAAAACAAATTGATTAAAACACTTTAAATTAATAATTTAAATCAATAAATATCAAATACATTCATACTATTAAATAAATTAATTAAGATTAGTTTGCTGAATGTATGTTTTTCGATTTCATCAGTTTCTTTTTCTTGTACTTCGATGCAGCGATATTGTTTCATTTTTTTTTCTAAATTGCCTTTAGCAACATCTTTTTCAAGGTGTTTCAAATTGTTGGTTAATTTTCGCAATGAATTATCTGTTTTTTTTTTTTTTTTTTTGCTATCATTCTCTTGTTACATTTTCCGGGTGTATCACTCATAGTAATCAAATTTTCAACATAGCAAATTGTACACGTGGATATTCAAAACAACCTAATGAATTGAATAAAATAATTTTGTTGTAGTTTATTTCACGTATATTGATATACTTTCATAGTGTAAATGAAAAGCTTAAAATTGCTTAGTAAAATTGAATCAATATTTAATATTTCGTCATCTATAACGCAATCAATGTATACAAATTTAACACGATCTCGCAAATTACCAACAAGGAATCACAATTTGACACATGCACGCAGTATTTAACTTAATCGTCAGCTAATTTCTTTATATAACCACCGACCCCATTAGCTGAACTTTTTTCATGGCCAGCCCTATTAAAGTTATATATAATATCCTCTAGTTGAGAGGACTCCTCTGCACTGATGCAAGAAGTCTGCATTTTTCATTTTTTTTATTTCTGGAGTTTTTGCTATTTAAACATGAAGCATTTTTTATATGTGAGCAATTACAGCAGAAGGATCATGTCTGAGCGATTTTGACTAAGTAAACGAAACCTTGAGAACATTTTGACGAATGGACCATGCCAATGTGTAAAGTACATTGTAATCTACTGGCCCCCAAATGTACCGACTGAGTTTCCGTTTCAGACTTAAAACAATAATTTTCCCTCGAGTCAATAAGGAATCCTAACTCATTGCTTTGCAGACGTTTCATTGCTAACGTTTTCATGGAGTTGTTTTAATGAGTAATTCTGTATTCATGAGCTATAACCAAATCTAGCTCGTGTTGAAAATGGTTAATTACTTTTCCTATCGTACAAGGTTTTTTGCAGTAATTTTAAGTCATTAGTTTTTCTTTCATTTTTTCTGTTACTTATATTGTCGCTAGTATCATATTCTTTTAAATAACGAAGCATTATAGAAATCTGCAATAAAAAGAGTGACAATAATTATTATTTTTTTTTTTTTTTTTACATGGCACTAAAAGACACGATACTAACATTTTCATTTAAAATAGCAACTGAAATTGTTTGACTATGAATTTGTTAATCTCCATTTACTGCTTTATTTAGTTTGGTATTAAGTAAAAAAATGTACTATCTTCGATAGGAAATATCAATGATAGTAGAGAGGCTCCGATTGCCATAATCGGCCACTTTGCCGATTAATAATAATCGGTAAGATTTTGCCAATTAATCGGCTTGAAAGTTATTTAAAATATTATTTTATTATTTTTTAAAATATACCTTCTAAAAGAAAGCAAGCCTTCTGTTAAAATACATTTATTATAAAAATTAAATAAATTTAATTTTAATAAAATGTTTCGCTCTGTTAAAATAAATTTATTTTCACCAATTTTAATTATTTTTAGTTAAATAATATAAAATATCAATCCTTCAATTACATTAAAGCTACTATTTTAAAATCAAACAATTTTGCAAGAGAAAAATGACTGAAATATTATTATTTGTGATAAAATATGAATAAGGTGATAAAATGCGTGAATAAAGGATAATGTGTCAAAAAAAACAACAACCTATGGCTATTTTAAGTCCGCAATTCTGCCACTTCGTGAGTGCAAAAGAGTCCGACACGCAATAAAAAAAGAAAGAAAAGAAAAACCGAGTGAAAACAACTCTTCCACTATTTTTTACTATATGCTGAGCATATGTACTTATGATGTAGCTTCATAGTAGCCTTTAAACAACTAATATTTTGTATTTCCTTCACCATTTTTTAAAATTTGCATTTGCAGCAATTACACTGTTTGTTTCATTTTACTCTGTATGCAAAGTGAATGCTACATTCCATATATTTATCAACCATTTTTTCAACTTTTTATGCGAACCTATTTTACAAAATTCATTTCTAAACATATTAAAAATCTAAAAGTAAGTTCTAGTATAGGTCGCAAAAGAAGCACAGGTGAAAGCATAATTGATAATATTTATTCGCATAAATATTTCTTGAGTAAAAAGTCATTTACAGGATTTTTTGCTGACATAATGTTGAGTAAAAATATCAAATTACAGAAAAGGACATAAGTGATAAAAGCACAAGATAATCTATCAAACATATGTGGATGTAATATATATTGCTAAAAAACCTGCTATTTTTCTTTTCCTAAACTAAGTTTTAGATGAATAATGACAAATTAAAACATTTGAAATATTAAAAAAAAAGTTACATAATTATCATTTAAAAATTTATCTACTGAACGTGAAGTATTGCCATTTTAAAATACCTAAACTTTCAATCTAAACTGAGGTTTTTCATTACACAAAATACATGATATGCTGTCCTGTTTTAACATTAAATGCTCTTTCGATCAATAGATGTCTCCACTATTCTTGTGGCAATAATCGTCAAGTTGATCGCTTGAGGTATAATTAGGTTTCAGCAACACAAATTGAAACGCAGAGAAAATATTAATTATTTTTTTAAATTGGAGAAAATTAGAATGTATTTACTTTTGTTGAAACAGTTTCCTCATTAAAATGGAAGCTTTTGGCACAAAATAAGGAGTTTTACTTCGAAATATTAAAAGTGATAAGTTATACTAATTATGTGAGATAGTAGCTAAAAGTTTTGTAAGCTTGTACTTCAAACTCACGTTTCAAAAGAATAGACACACTATTTTCTGAAAAACTTTTTGCTATCTGACTAACGATACTCTGGTATTATGAGCTACTGGTGTGTGGCAGATATGCACTTATTTGCGAGGAAGTTTGAGTAGCCCTCATGTATTACGTGCCCGTATAAAATACAGTGCACGGTTAGAAATAAAAGGATAAAAAATAAAATAAATAAATGAAAATGACAGTAAATTTTTTTATTGTTGCAAATTTTGTACATAGTTATTATTCTTTTGAGAATAACTTGTTCGATTATTGTTAAATTTAGCGTGAATTCCATCAATTATTATCACTCAAAAATATCTTAGTTCTTGAAACTTTACCTACTCTGCATCATTTAAGTACATAAAACAAATCTTTGCTTAACTTAAATACAGGCATTTGATTTGTTAAAAAATAAACATTTGAAAAAATTGAGAGCTTTTCGATGTTTCACCGGAGCGTCGAGTCTATTAAAAGAAAAATCTGGATAAAGGCACCCCAAATGCTTAGCGGTATGAAATTTACTTTTGGACTTTTTCTTCTACCTACGAAATACACTTGATTTTTTTTTTAATATAAAAATTGGTTGATCTATTTCGGAGAAAAGCAAACACTAACACAGTGGCATTACATTTCTTTTTTGGATCTAGCGAATAGTAGCCGAATCTCTTCTGATAGAGCCGCTATAGACATATAGTGGCCTTATCTTTTGCTGTGCGGACCAGTTATGCTTCATCAAGCATATTGTTCCAGTGATTGTCGTCTTATCGCAAAACCTTGAATAAAATAATAACGATATTAATAGTTAACAAATAGAAAATGGCAACAGATCACGTTCAGTTCTTGGTTGCTAAACATTTGCAGAACTAGTGCATTCCCCGAGACCGGCACTCATTCTTTTATATGGCACCACAATAGGCGGAATGCCATCACAACGAGAAGTTTGACGCCCAGTTTCCCCACTAGATGGAGCAACCTAGGCTCTATTCGATGCGAGAAATTTAATTTTGCCGAGAAATATTCCGTCCCAAAGGATCTTTTACATGTCCCATAATCATATGATATGGACGATGTCTATCTACTTGAAAATCCACCGACTTGAGCTGGGTTTGAACCCCCGGCTTTGGGAAAAATAATATTTTGAATATGCGTAAATTGGAAGAAAAAAAACATTTATAAAAATGAAAGAAATAGAAAAAAGAGAATTACGTAATAAATATCATCTTACAAGAATGACCTCTCAATTTTTAGGAGATCGTATTGCACCGTTCGTTTTAATGATTCGGTCGAATAGATCGTTTTGTTCATGAACAACTAATGACCGTGACATTAGCTTCTTATATAATATTATCCATAGAGTAATTATACTTATATACAAACACATATTACAATCCAATATGTTCATTACTTAATTTCATTTTATTTGACCCATGTTTTGAATAATAGGCGGAATTTTGAATAATAACAAATGTTTAATTACGTTTTATATAAAAATGGCAGTTTTAACGGTCTCCTCATTAAACTATCGCATCAGTATGTTTTAAAATTAGAGTTGTAGAAATGGTTATTTAAAATAGAAAATGAGTATCACAGCCAATTCAATCAAACTCAAATCAAACTACATTGAATGTCTTAATTTCTATAGAAAACATCGTATGCATATAAAAATAATTTTGTTTCACAATTCTCCAAGATCCATCCCAAATACTTCAGGTTTTAAACAATCCCTCCTTTACTTTGCAAGTTACATTAACATGTTTTTGCAGGAATTATCTGAAACACATTTTCACGGTGAAATTGCAAAAGCGGGGAACCGTGAAATGAGTTTCTCTTTTCTGTGTCTTGTAACTTTGACGGAATAGTGATAAAGCTGTCGGCTTTTTAAAGTTTTGTTTGTAAATTAAATACGCACAAATACATCCCAGTATAGCTTTATGAATAGACGCAAATGCCGTACTTAATCTTACAGGCATAACGGTTTTAATTACTTGCAGTTGGAGCCAAGATGGTATCTTACGTTTTTGCTCGCATGAATGTTTTTCAATATCATTTGTAATGCTCCCATTATAAAAATCTATTTCATGTTCGATTTGTTTAAAATAATTTTATGGGTATCTTACATTACAGTCTAAAATGTTAAGCTATCAAATATTCTTTTTAGATATGTGAAAATAGAACATGAATATACGAATAGGTTTTTAGTCAGAGTTAAAATGCTAGAAGAAATGCACACAGGGGAGCCAAAAATGGAGTGGGAGTTTTATTTT
>JAXGGA010008043.1:0-59102 GCA_038373865.1 Uloborus plumipes
TACCTTAACTTCACCATGAAGTAAAAAATTTCGTTCGAATTTATAATGCAATGAAGGAAAATATCTGCCTCCCATAGTATTTTTCTTTTTCCCCAAGGTTTTGTTATATAAAAATTTTCTTTTTTTTCCCCTTGTGTTTCAGTTCTGACTTTTTATATCTTTCAGAAATGTTCTAAAAATTGCAGTATGCAACGCAATTAAAGATAAAGAAAGAAACGAAAATGGAAAACATTTTCAGTTATAATAGCTCTTCTTCTGAGCAGGTCTTCTAAACCGCCAATCCGAGGAGCCTTCCCCGGTTAGTGAAAAATTTGCCGGTCATCTTCACAGTTTCATCCCTCTGAAAAATAAATAAAAATAAAAATAATTAAAAAATAAATAAAGTAATGCAAAAAATACTTATTTAAAAGAAATTAACAAATAAAAGGTTTGTATAATATTACATTGTTTTTCACGTTTTATTTTCCGATTATTTTTCGTAATTTTCTGAGATTTTTTCTAAAATATTCATTTACTTACGTATAATAATTAGAACGATTAGTTATTTTTATAATTGAATTATATTCTAAAACATCATTGTAAAAATCTTAAAATAAAGTATTGTAACAGTTCATTAGTATATCTAAGAAAGTTTTTTGATTTGGGAAAAAAAACACCGGTTCACGAAATTTTTACTGGTTTTCGTGTCATAAAAATATTGAGAAGCACCGTTCAAATTCTAATTAAATCATAATTTTTGCTTCAGTAAGAGTTGACTTAATGAAGTAATACAACACTCCGATTTATGCCGAAAGCTTTTTTTCTTACAAGAAAGGATTCTGATAAAAAAAAACGCAAAAATCTACTTTTCTCACAAAACACGCGAGGTTAATGTGCGAATAATTAGGCATTGTTACGGCTGCCAGACTCCTTGTCGATTTCTTTTCCATCTTATTCACCAAATCTGACAGCCTTAATGCTGCTAAGCGGCTTTCTCCGCAAGCGTTAATGTGGAAAAAAGCTACAGAGAGAGCCCCAGTGTACATAAAAATCTCGAATCATGCATTCGTGGAAGGTGAGATGGTTGATTGTGCATGGATTTATGAGCCTGAAGTTTCCGGCATGTACCGTAACATTGTTTGGAAGTGATTTCTCCTTTATCTCTCTCGTCAATAAAATAATTGCTTGGGATTCGGCTTCGTGACCAGACTGCAATGCAGACGGGGAAGTATTGATGTGCGAAAGCTTTAAACTTCACGAAAGTGATGGAAGTTGGGACTCATCGTTGTAATGGTGCTCAAACCGTGGTGAGCATAATTTTTCGCATATGCAAATACAGTGCCCGCCACTAATAAAATCACTGGATTATAAAATCAGTCGCTTTATAAAATCACATCTGGAAGAGCAGACTCATTTCTATACTAAAACATGTTAAAAACCATCCTTTGAAAAATCATTAGCGCCGTTTTTTAAAATCAAGCTTTCGGAGAGTTTATGTTAAAAACGAGGAAAAAAAGAAATCACGATATTGATGAACACATTTTAGCAATAGGTTGCGATCGATGATAATTTGCAAACTTTAGGAAAGAAATCTGACTGTGAATTTCAACAAAATTAATTCTCGAGCTATGTCATTCCAAGAAAGGGAAGAATCGGTCTCTGAAGAGGAAGAAATGTCAGTCCAAATTGGCCCTCTTCAGTTGATGTCAGAAAAGCGCTTGCTGTCATACGGTGCACTTAAGAGTAAAGGGGAGATAATACTGAAAGTAATTGTAATTAATTACTTTTTTTATTTTGTATAAACTTTAAAACTTTTTCTATTTATAACTTTACATATGCCGGTTTATAAAATCAGCCGCTTGAACTCAAATATCCTCGGAACAAATGTGGTTTTAATGAGCGGCGGGCACTGTACCGAAGGGGTACTCGGTTAACTAACAAAAATTATGCTCAAAAAAAAAGTAAAAATACTGCTGCACCCGTTTAATACGAAATAACGGAAAAATGAACATTTCGTTCGTTAAAATAAATTTGCTATTTAATTACATTAAAAATTCTTCGCGCATAATACATACAACAAACAAAAAATCAGGGCTAAAATGAAAAAAAAGAAAAAAGTTCTGATCTCTTCACTGAAAATGTTTATGACGGAGTGCTGTAATTTTCTTTTTTGAACATTAATAATTATTTTTTGAGGTTGTAGATGGCTTATTGTACATCGATCGAGACAAAAATGCTAATTTGTTTTACATTTGTTTACATGTGGACAATTGAATTTGATTGGAGATAAAACAGCCGATTTTCTATTGATTACAACCTAACCCCCAGAACTATTGATTACCTGGTTCTTTTTATCAATTTTTTATAACAACATTCAATTTTAAGAAATAAGTTTAAAAAATTTCGTATATACTAATAATTAGGTTTCAGTGCGTGTATTATCAAAACTAAATATCAGCAATTTTCATTTTAAATACATTTATATAAGCATGCCCTTACTTGTTCACAGTATTATTTAATTACGATTGTTACGAACAACGACTAATACAAGCAAATTCGTAGTGTTATAACGTGTTTCAAACTACGCTGAAATAGTATCATATTGTATTTTTATTACTTTCTTGGTGCTAAAATGAAGTTACTTACATTTTTCATGATAAATTTCGTAATTTTATCATTTTTTACTAATCATTAAGACATAAAATATAAAGATAATCTATTGTAAATGGTATTGTTACAAATCTTGTAAATAGTTGTTGTTTTTCCTGCCTAGCATCATTTTCGTTAGTTTTGGTTTTATCTGACGTCATGTTGCAAAAGTATCTGAAGATATCACTTTTATCACTTGTATACCGGCCCCGTAACACTTTGTAGTTTTTACACTTGCCCTAACTTTAATAAGCGTGAAGAAATTTTCGCTCGGAGTGGTGTTTTTCTTTTTATTTCTAGCGTTTTCTTGAATGAATTGTTTAAAGTTATGAATGATTTGGAATATTCCAGATATTACTAGAAAGTTGTCGGGAATTCTTTCCGTGTATAAATAGCTGGCCTTGAACACAAGTCAGTCAGTTTTTCTCAGATGGGTTTTCTGAGATGCTCGTTTTCGTTCGCTTGGCGAATGGTTGTTTTGCTTTTGTAATTGCTTAATTACTGTTCACGTTTGATACGTGGTGCTGAGTTACTGTTGAGAGTACAGTGTACTGTTTTGCTACCTAATTGCTGGATGTTTAGCAATTGTTTCTTGCTCATATTGTAAATAGTGTAAATACTTGTAAATAAATTTATAGTTACTTCCTCAAGATTGGAATGCTCATTTGAAGAAAGTTGAAGGTGCTACGGACTCGTTACAATTTTGGCGCCCAACGTGGGGCATCTTCAAGGACTTTCTTGGAACTTTCTGTGAACTTGGACTTTTCTTCCTGAGAACTTTTTGGCTTCAGAATTTTATGGTGATTACTCGAGCAATGGAGGAACAACTGAAAAAACTCCTTGATGCGATCAACGCTGTTAAAAGTGACATGACTGCGAATCAAGAACAATTAAAAAATGATTTAACCGCTAGCATAACTTCAAGTCAAGAAGAAATCAAGAATGATATGGCGACTCTGGCTACTAATCAAGAACAGTTAAAAAATGATCTGGCTACTAATCAAGAACAATTAAAGAGTGATTTAACTGCTAGCATAACTTCAAGTCAAGAAGAAATTAAGAGCGATCTAACGTCAATGAAAAGTTTGGTGGAAACTAAATTTATCAACATGGAAAATAAAGTGGAGGCTCTAGAAGATCGAATCACCACAGTAGAAAACCATGTGGAAAATAAAATTAAAGAACTTGAATCAAAGTTATCAGGATCCTGCAACAACTCAGACAGCGCTGAGAATCTAATCTCCACAGTAGAAAACCATGTGGAAAAGAAAATTAAAGAACTTGAATCAAAGTTATCAGCATCCTGCAACAACTCAAGTGACTGTGCAGCTGCAGCTGGAACTTCTCGTCCATCCATCAAACTGGCCACGTTTGATGGGAAGACCTCGTGGAATATTTACAAGAAGCAGTTCCTCATCGTTGCAGAAGCAAACTCCTGGGACTCTTCCACAAAAGCCTGTCACCTTGCAGCCTCGCTGAGAGGGGATGCAGCTGAAATACTACAGACCTTCCCAGAGGACAAGCTCTGTGACTTCGAAGCCTTATCATCGGCCTTGGAGCTTCGCTTTGGCGAAGTATGCCAAAAAGAATTCAGCCGACTCCAGCTGAAATCCCGACTCCAGAGGGATGGAGAGACTTTGCAAGTGTTTGCAGCAGACGTTGAGAGGCTTTCCCATCTCGCCTTCTCAAACTGTCCTTCGGATGTTCGCGATAGCCTGGCCCTGAACTACTTCATAGACGGAGTGCGAAGTCCAGAAGTCCAGACGGCTCTCCGGATGGCGGACATCAAAGATCTTAAATCCGGTCTGGTCTACGCTATGAAGTTCGAGGCTGCACAGCAAATGTCCCGCAAGGATCGCCATTCGACCAGGGGCGTGGAAGTGAGTGCCCAAGATTTGAACTCAACTCGTCTCTCGGACATTGAGCGACAAATCAAAGAGATGTCGGGGACCATGAAGAAGATTGCGGCTCGCAAAGACCAAGGTGGACAAACACTGAAGTGCTGGAAATGTGGCGGTGAGGGCCACGTACGAAGGAATTGCGAAGCTCGCCAAGAAAAGAAGACGTCTCCCAAAGTTTTCCAGATTTCCCCAAGAAGTGGCGGCTGCAACGGACTCTTCATTTACGCTTATGTGAATGGGTTTCCCTGTGAAATGATTGTGGACACAGGAGCCAACGTTACCATTATTAAGACTGATGTGGCTCGTCAATTTGGACTCAAGATCTTATGGACGCCGCCCTGCGTTACTCTCCAAACTGTGACAGGTGACAAAATCGAGATTGAAGGAAAAGTGAACTTAGAAATAATGTTCGGGAGCGCCACTTACCATCACACGGCATTCGTCGCTGACATTACAGATCCCTTCATTCTTGGACTGGACTTTTTGAGAAAATTTGATTTTTCTATTGACTTTAAAAATAATGAGCTGCACTCGATGAGGGAAGACATAGCAATTTTCAACACCGAAAATAACTTAAAATCCGCTCATCAAATAATAGCCCAAACAGATTTATTGATTCCCCCTAGATCAGAAATACTAATACCTGGCTCCATCAAGGAAAACAACAGCTTTAAATTCGGCCTAATTGAATATCCTAACCAGAGTAATAGCTCCAAAGGAGTACTAGTGGCATCTACGCTTGTGGACCTTTCAAGGAATGCAGTTCCTGTGAGAGTCGCCAATGTAAGTGAAAGATCGAGGAATATCAAGAAAGGAGAAGTGTTGGCAACTTGTACTCCCGTAAACTGCATCATCAGAAGAATTGATTCCTCCGAGACTGTGTCTTCCGAATCCTTGACTTCGAAATTAATTGGGAGTGCAGCATTATCGAAGGATCAAAGATACGCTGCGGAAAAATTGGTGGACGACTTCAAGCAGGTGTTTTCATCTACACCCGAAGATGTTGGTCGCACGAGTTTAGCGCAGCATAGGATCGACACTGGAGATCATCCCCCTATCAAGCAGCATCCAAGACGACTACCGTTCGCCAAGAAGGAAGAGGTTGAGATCCTCGTAAAAGAGATGCAGGAGAATGACGTCATCGAACCCTCATCCAGTCCTTGGGCATCCCCTATCGTCTTGGTCCGAAAGAAAGACGGCTCCACCAGATTTTGTGTTGACTACCGACGCCTGAATGACATCACCAAAAAGGACAGTTACCCTCTTCCACGGATCGATGACACTCTGGACACCCTTTCCGGACACAAGTGGTTTTCGACCCTGGATTTAAAGAGCGGCTACTGGCAGGTAGAGATACACCCCGACGACCGAGAGAAGACGGCGTTTACAACCGGACAAGGCTTGTGGCAGTTTAAAGTGATGCCCTTCGGCCTCTGCAATGCACCAGCCACGTTCGAGCGTCTTATGGAATCAGTATTACGAGGACTCTCTTATGAATCCTGTCTTGTCTACTTGGACGACATTATCATCATAGGACGCAGTTTTGAGGAACATTTGGCTAATCTTAGGAAGGTGCTGCAAAAGCTTAAGGAAGCCAACCTGAAGTTAAGCCCGTCCAAATGTAATTTGTTCCGCCGTGAGGTGAACTACCTTGGTCACATTATCTCTTCCGAAGGTGTACGAACAGATCCAGATAAGGTATCTGCAGTCAAGAATTGGAGCCGCCCCGAAAATGTCCATCAGCTGCGAAGTTTCCTGGGGCTCTGCACGTACTACAGGAAGTTTGTGAAGGGTTTTTCCAACATTGCACGACCTTTGCATAAGCTGACGGAGAGCAAACAAAAATTTGAATGGTCCAAAGAATGCGAGGATGCATTTCTACAGCTGAAGGAGGCTTTAACATCAACGCCTATTCTCTCTTATCCTCAGCCTGAAAAATCCTTCATACTTGACACTGATGCGAGCCACGAGAGCGTTGGAGCTGTTTTATCTCAAGAAATAGACGGTAACGAACATGTCATCGCTTACTGGAGCAAATGCTTATCCAAGTCGGAGCGAAATTATTGTGTCACGAGAAAGGAATTGCTCGCCATAGTTAAAGCTGTAGAACATTTCCATCATTACCTCTACGGCCGTAAATTCCTGCTCCGGACCGATCATGCCTCTTTAACTTGGCTTTTGAATTTCAAGAATCCAGAGGGCCAGGTAGCCAGGTGGATACAGCGGCTCCAGGAATATGACATCGAGATTAAGCACCGAAAAGGTTTGTCACACGGTAATGCTGACGCATTGTCAAGAAGACCTTGTTCCGAGAACTGCCATTATTGCTCCCGAATAGAGAAACAGTACGGGACGACAATCCCTACTGCCTGCCAAGTTACTGCTACATCAACATCTTCAGATCCCGATCCATGGAGTGACGACCAAGTAAGAAAAGATCAGCTTGAAGACCCAGACCTTAAGCCTATCATAGAGTTAATGGAAAAGGACAGTCGGCGACCTAGTTGGCAAGACGTTTCTATCTACAGTCCTGCAACGAAAAGATACTGGGCCCTATGGAAATCTCTCCAGCTGCGGAATGGCGTCCTGTATCGGAAATGAGAATCTGACGATGGTAAAGCATTCAAATGGCAGTTACTCCTTCCCAGATCAAGAATTCCAGACGTTCTAAAGGAATTGCACAGTAGTCCGACTGGAGGACACTTTGGTATCCTGAAAACCCTCCACAAGGTTCGAGAGCGCTTCTTCTGGAGCAAGGCGAAGGATGACGTGGAGAAGTGGTGTCACTCTTGTGACGCCTGTGCTGCCCGTAAAGGACCGAAGAGAAGAAGCCGCGGGAAGCTACATCTTTACAACGTAGGAGCTCCTTTCGAACGAATCGGGATCGACATTCTTGGTCCTCTACCGAAAACTACTGATGGGAACAAATACATCCTCGTTGCCATTGACTATTTCACCAAATGGCCCGAAGCATATTCCATTCCTAATCAAGAAGCTACCACTGTAGCAGAGACTCTAGTCCAGCATTGGATCTCGAGATATGGGACACCGTTGCAGATCCACTCCGATCAGGGGAGAAACTTCATCTCTGCTGTGTTTAAGGGCCTATGTAAAATCCTCAAAATTGAGAAAACTCGAACGACACCACTACACCCACAATCGGACGGCATGGTGGAGAGATTCAACAGGACAATCCTTAATAATCTCTCGCTTATGGTCTCCAAAAATCAACAGGATTGGGACAAGAAACTTCCTCTGTTCCTGCTGGCCTACCGCAGTGCTGTCCACGAGACCACCGGATATTCCCCATCACAGATGCTCTTCGGCCGAGAGCTTCGGCTGCCTTGTGATCTCGTCTTCGGTCTCCCTCCAGATGCGCCTTCATCGCCTGAGGAGTACGTCCAGGATCTCCAGGCCCGGTTGGAAGACGTTCATCACTTTGCACGGGAGCGAATCAACATCGCGACGGAGAAGATGAAGACCCGATACGACACAAGGTCCACTGGTCATGACTTTCAAGAAGGTGACAAAGTATGGCTATGGAATCCCATCCGACGTAAAGGTCTGTCACCCAAATTGCAGTCGCATTGGGATGGACCTTACACAGTTCTCCACCGGCTGAACGACGTCGTAGTGAGGATCCAGAAGTCATCACATTCAAAACCTAGGGTTGTCCATTATGATCGGCTAGCCCCATACTATGGCCATAGTTCGTAAAGTAAATCTAAAGCTACCATGGTAATTTAATTGTAAATTTTGTATATAACTTTTGCCTTTAATTGTCTGTAATATTACTTCATCAATGTTATTATTTCTTTCATGTTCTCATTGTTATTGTTTATCATGTTTATGATTGGTTATCACGTAATGTCTGCATCTGTAAATTTTCCCTTGCTTCTTTTCTGGGGATTGTACTGCCCGGGACGTGCAGTCCTTGGGAAGGGGGCAATGTTACAAATCTTGTAAATAGTTGTTGTTTTTCCTGCCTTGCATCATTTTCATTAGTTTTGGTTTTATCTGACGTCATGTTGCAGAAGTATCTGAAGATATCACTTTTATCACTTGTATACCGGCCCCGTAACACTTTGTAGTTTTTACACTTGCCCTAACTTTAATAAGCGTGAAGAAATTTTCGCTCGGAGTGGTGTTTTTCTTTTTATTTCTAGCGTTTTCTTGAATGAATTGTTTAAAGTTATGAATGATTTGGAATACTCTAGATGTTGCTAGAAGGTTGTCGTGAATTCGATTCGTGTATAAATAGCTGGCCTTGAACACAAGTCAGTCAGTTTTTCTCAGATGGGTTTTCTGAGATGCTCGTTTTCGTTCGCTTGGCGAATGGTTGTTTTGCTTTTGTAATTGCTTAATTACTGTTCACGTTTGATACGTGGTGCTGAGTTACTGTTGAGAGTACAGTGTACTGTTTTGCTACCTAATTGCTGGATGTTTAGCAATTGTTTCTTGCTCATATTGTAAATAGTGTAAATACTTGTAAATAAATTTATAGTTACTTCCTCAAGATTGGAATGCTCATTTGAAGAAAGTTGAAGGTGCTACGGACTCGTTACAGTATTTTAAAATCTTCCAACCTAAAAAAAAATTCGCAACACAAATGTAGTCAGTAAAAATGTTCATATTAAATGAATTTCAGTTTTATTAATGCATATATTTGTTGTAACAGAACTTGATTTCGACCATAATTTAAAATAATTTTTAATATTTCTTATATATCAAGCAATTTTTCTTTAGTAATTTTTTTTGCGTAGTCAATATCGACACCGTGAAACAAGTTATAGCTCACAAAAAAAAAAAAAAAAAAGTCTAGAGCTTTTGTACACCCTGAAAATTGATAAGAATTGCATTCAAAACTGGTTTCCAAGATGTAAGACATTTCTTCATGTTGTTTCTACTTGATACATCATTTCATCAGGACAAAATTAAGTTGTAAATATCATAGATATTTCTAAAATCTCTTGCAAGCCCATCAGTATAGCGATCGGGGGCTGGGGGAGAGGGGCATTTGCCCTCATCTCTGGCTTTGAAAAACCAATGTTTTTACGTATAAGTATACGTGGTTTTTGGTGCAATTTATTTTGAATAGTAAAAACTCCGCCCCCCCCTTTCCTAAAAAAATTCTAAATCATGAAAGCCTGATGTATTTCATACATGGTAAACTTCAAGTACGCTTCAAAATTTTAGTGAAACCTTTTTCCACGCTTTAAAAAAAAAAAAAAAAAAAAAAAAAAAAAAAAAAAAAAAAAAAAAAATTTAGCTTTCTGGAAACTGGAGGGAGGGGGAGTATTGAAATTTAGAAATGTTTTTTTTTTTAATTCTGCCTGTAAAAAGGAGAAATGTGTTTGATAGAATAGTTTGATGTTGATTCTATGGCCTGTTAAGGCCGTGCTCTTTAAAACATGCCTACAAATTTTGAGCGATACCGAAACTGCTTTTCAAGGCCAAATCGTGAAATAAAGAAACAAACTCTTCAAATTCCCCAGACAAACCTCCTTTCAGTCCATTCTTTGATTTCCTTTCAGGTAATTCCCGTGGAACAAGATTAGTAACAAACTCCCCCACTTCCTGCATTCGCAGAGTATGCATTATTCCTGGCTCTCAGATCTTCGGGAGCTATCATTGCGCTAAAAACCCAGATCGCTACACCTCACTTCGTAGCTTGGTGACCGTGAGAACAGTGCGTCAAGTTTGACCGGGCCAGCCTACTTGAGTGGGCTCATCGGGGAAGGAGAGACAAAAGTGGTCATTTTCTGACGATAAACCGAGGGAAGGTATCGGGTTTTATAAATGGTGACCTCGACTTGTCGGAAAGACATATATCACCATATCAGTGGATATGGATCGTTGGTTGGATTTTCATATTTTGGGTGGACAGCTGAGTTGTGGAATTCTTGAGAAGTTATGTTTTTGGGGGACTGGAAAGTAATGTCGTTTTTTCCAAAAAAATCTAGTGTTAAAAGTTTTTATTTTAAATTAACGGTGTAGTTATCCTCGTTATCAAGGGCTTTTTTCCATCTAGTGGTAAATGTTAAATTCCCGATAGATTCAAAGACAATTATTTTTTAATGGGTGCATTACCCTTTAAAAAATTAATTTTTAAGGTAATGCACGGCAAAATTTTGTCATTCATTATTATTATTATTTTTCAATACCGAAAACTGACGTATTAAAAAATATTACTAATAATAATAAATGAAAAAATATTGCCGTGTATTACCCTTTTGGTCACGTGGTAGATACACGTGTGCGATACTCCAATCAGGTAAAGTTATATTTTACAGAAGCTATGCCGACAAATGTTCCATCATATTTCTTTGGCAGAAATTCTCTTTCACAACACATGTTACTGACCCCATACTTCCTTCAATAGGTTTTTCCCCTCCCATCATTGATTTCCAATAAAATAATTTAATACAGAATATTTCAGCATTTTTTGGCAATTATTTTTCAGCCAAATAATATTTTTTTATTTCGTCTCTTTTGACATTTATTTGTCATTTTTAATTATTGCCTCTGAGTAAGTTTTTTGCTGTTCACAACAACAGAAGATATTAATATTTACTTGATGTTAATAAAGTAAATATTAATTTACTTTAATTCAACTGTTCAAATTCTATTTTGGTGGTTTAGTTTTAGTTAGTGTAATAAACATTCGGCATCTACTTTATTAGAGTAAAAATATACTTATCTTTCAGAAATTGAATGTCAAGCCTGTTGTTAAAAAAGGGGAAAAGATCATTATTTAGCCATTTTTTCTGTAAAAAAAAAGTATGTATGAAGGTTCAGTACATTATAAAAAGATTTAAAAACAGTACCATAAGCAAGTTTTATAACTAAATAACTATATTGAAGAATTGGAAAGTGTAGTTCTGAATTGAGACGTGTATCAAAGAAAACTTTAAAAATTTTTAAGGCATATTCAGAACGTGAGTTAAAAGGCGTATTTGTTTCGCGTAAACTTAATTTGAAGTAGCGTTTGATGTAAAATGTGCTTATTTTTCAAGCAACAGAACCGTTAAGAACTTTATGGTTTTTTGCTTGAATAATTTTTTCTTTATTAAATAATAGCAAGAATATTAATAATTATGATAATAGTAATAACAATAACTTAACTGCAGTAGTTCAAACATTTTCATTAAAAAATAAATACAGACATATCGCAAAACAATGTTTAATAAATGAATTTATTCATTTATTAGTTTCTTATTCTGTTTGCTTTGTGATTGCTAGATATTGAGTCAAATGATAATATCAATTTTCGGAGCAAGTGTTGCTTAGGTTCTAGGATACGGTATTTTTTTATGAATAATGGACAACTGAAAGGAATCTCTTCTATCAAAAACATTTAAAACAATTTCTTCGGAAGTCTTTTTCTTTCAATTATTTATTTTTAATCATTTATTAACTCATTTATGTATTTTTAGCAGATTTTTTTAATACATATGACAATCACGCATATTTCTTATGCAGCATAGATGCTTTCATAAATTATTTCTTAGTCATTACTCCCCGTATGTACTTATAAAATATTGAGAGTTATTTATGCGTTCTTTTCATAATATTTTATATAAATAATAAATCGGAATGAATCGACTGAAATTTATGCAAAAATTTAACTTTTAAAAACCCGGTGTAGTTATTTATGGAGCATAAAGGTTCAAAAAGAAAAAAGAAGTACGTTTCGAAAATGCAAATAAATAAATAAACAATGTTTTAAAATCAGGCTGTAATTGTTAATTGCAAAAACTTTAAATTGTGAGAACCATTTCTTTTTTGATACAACATGAATCATCATTCTAATAAAAAAAATATTAATATTCATTCGCTTTAATATTATTCATTCGTGTTTGACAATAGAGAAAAACAAACGAAGTTTCAGGCATTTTGTTTTTTCGTCCAAAAAAATGCAAACAAGTTTATTTTTGATTCAGTTAATTTATTCAGATGTATTCATTTCCTTTTTTGCTCAAAACTTTCTTTAAAGAAACATATAATAAATTTTCTCTTACAGAAAGTTAAAAATTGTTTGAAAAAGACATAAATGTGGTTTTAACTTCTATTTCGTTTTTATCTATTTTTCACATATTGCTATTAAATTGTCTCTCTAGTCGAAATGATTTCGCTAGTCAAATCTTTAATGTTTTCCTTCTAAACTTGTTCCCTTTTCTTGAATTTAAAATTTCCTTCGTAGAAAGTTCAATGTCAAAAAAGTTTAATTTGGGGCGAAAACATTTTTATTTTATAAATCTATTTCAAATGTTGAAAGGTACCTCTTATTTTTTGCAGCCTGTGCCAATTGTGAGAGATACGTATCAGTAAAATTTTCTGTCGATGTACGGGAAAGTAGGCACGTCTAGCTGTAGTTTTTTCTCGAAACCCAAGTGCAATTAATTGCCTTTCTGAGTTTCAAAAGTGCTGTAAAATCACTTATTTTCGAGAGCTTTTAATTTGTGTGAGCCCGCTGTAATCTCAAAAATTAAAGCCTAGTGAAATATTTCAAAATAACAACATAATAAACTTTCAGCTCTGTTCATGTAAAATTCCGAAATTTTCAGCTCGCAAAATTACCGATGTCTTAATTTTTGCAAAAATTGCGGCTTACAAAAATAAGTGATTTTACAGTTGTATTTGCAATATATTTAAGGCTGTTTGAGTGCTGTTTTTTTTTACATTAATTGAGCGTTTACATCGACAATCAAATGAGCCGAATACCGATTAATCGGCTGTTGATAATTTTTTGATTAATAATAAGGATTATTTTTTTTAAATACCGATTTCACCACGTTGAATCTTGCTTTTACAATTCCGATTTTGTAAATACAGTTAGTAATTTATTTCTGAGAGAAGATTGTTTTCTTTTCCCATTTTTGTGATTTCCCCATCAGAATTTTACCCAACTTCTTAAAACGAATTTTCATAATATTGTCGATAAAATTACATTTACCCATGGTTAATTATGTTAACTACTTACGAAAATTTAAAAACAAACATAAGAGGAGTTTGTGGTGAGCACTCTAATTTAGGAATGCTTTTATTTAATTTTTTAATTATTGTTTTCCAGTTAATTCAAGATTTTTATTCTTTGTGAAAATAATTAGAGTTTATCTAAAAGAACTATGTTTGAAAGTAAAGCATCGACACATGAAAAGTATTGCAATATTGTCTATGTGTGTATATGCATTTAAAATATGAAAACTAATGTATTAAAAACTTTATATCAACTGTGAGGATTATTATTACTATTAATAAAATTATTCATCATAGTTTCTTGGTGAAGATATAATTTTAAAAGTATTTAAATATTTTTTTCCACCGATTAATCGGCAAAGTGACCGGTTATGGCCGATTAATCAGTGCATCCCTAGTTTGTACCTTACTCCATCGTCCTACCTTAACACAATTTATAAAATTTGCTTCCTGTCTCCCATAATTAGGTGGCAAAGATGCAAATAAGTTTATTACAGGTTATTGTCATCCAAAACATTACTCAAGACTCCGAGGACTGTTTATGTCCCCAAGTTTACATTCCAATCTTGTAGGGCTGGTTGCATCTGCAGTGATCCAAGCGCAGTACCACGCAGATGGTCCAAGTCCAAGTGACACGAAAGGTTGCGTGCCGCTTCGTTTATGTATTTATTGAGGCGTGTCTGCTACTTTCTTTTGGGAATTTCGTCTTCTCACGCGGGGCCAAATCAAAAAGCGAAAAGGCCAAATAACTCAACAGGGCCGAGGGGGCTCTGAATAATACGAGCAGTGATTTGGAAATTCGTTGTTTTTCTTTTATAAATTGGAGAGAATACTCAAATTGGAGCGAAAAATTCCCCAAAAAAACAATTGTTAAAATATTTTTGAGTCCATGAAATAGAAAATTAAAATCTAACGTAACATTTCTGCTGTTTAAATCTTTTTGTCATGTAGATTTCATGGATAAAATGTAGGAAGAAAAGAAATACGGTAGTTTAAAAAAATAAGAAAACTATACTTTTTAAATAGACGATTCATATGAATATGTAAATGAATATTATACTCTCTTTAGAACAATATATATATTTCTACAAAAATATATATACTTCATGTCCAAAATAGGACTCTAAGGAGTCATTCATGTTTTTAAAATATTTTAACAAAATTCAACTTTGCTGATATTTTTTTTCTTTTTTCATTTTATTAACTCCTTAACATTCATTGTCACGATTTAGATGATTTTAACACATCATTGTATAATATTAAGTCTTGATGTTTGGACATTATAAAGTATAATTCGTTTTAATTGTTATCTTTAAGTTATTTGCTCATGTAATTAGATTTTTTATGCAGTTTGTAATGGTTTTTAAATAAATAAATAAATATATACAAATTAAATATTTTCATTCATAATCATTACATTTTTATCAATGCGTTTTTAAATGAAAGATATTCTAAATTTTTCTTTCACCTGTGTATTCCATTAAATTTTACTTAATTAACGCTAACCACAGTTTAGGAGTATTTTGAACTTGGACTGTAATTCCGTTACTTAAGAAGATTTCACCGTACCGACATTTACTACAGCAGAACTTTTAGATGTATGTTGTCTCTTGAAATTAAAAGCAATGAACGAAGTTCTTTGCAGTATGAAGAATAGATTGTAATAATACAAAAAATAATGTTACAATATTTAAAAACAAAACTAAACTAGGTAGGCAACTGCAATAAATTTTAAATCTTCTATAAATTTTATTACACAACATAGGAAAAAAAAAGATTTACAAAACAATAGTGCTTTTAAAGCTATTAATGAACACGAAATAAAGCATCAAATTTTGTCCACTTAATGCAATTCATTTATAAATTCATGTATGCATTTAAATGCAATTCATATAGTAATGCAATTTATTTATGTTTCATATATTTATATGCTTGAAATTAAATATATATGCATATTTCAGCACTTTAAAGCATACCGTAAAATGGGGTTAATCGGAACACTTTTCAGCTTTGATTGTAAAAAAAGCAGTTAAAAGAATTTTTTTTAATTTGATTTTTTGGGTAAAAACTTCGGTCTTGCTTTACTTTTGATATTCCAAGCAAAGACAAAAGATTTTGAGCAATTATTATTAAAATATATAGCAAATTATGGGTGTTCCGAATCACCCCGCTGATAGGGGTCAATCGGAACACTTGTTAAAATTTTTATTTTTTTCAATTTAATCTGTAATAGGTCTCACAAACATGAGTAATATTGATGGGGGAGAATAAGAACAGATAATTACTGTCAAATAAATGTATAATTTCAGTACCAGTAAACGTTTATAATTTGTGAAAATTCAAAATAATTTTGAACTTATGAAAAATGAAAAGTAATTTTAAGAAAAACTTTTGAATTGAAATGCAAAGATTTAACATGAATGGAAGTCACTCATGTCGTCCACAAATATGTACTTGTCCTTAAAACTAGCAATTGTGACTTGGCTTAAGTTTTTTCATAACATCTCCTGGGATGAACTCTGCCTTTTCTTTAGTTTTTTGAAATTTCTGGGTTTCGGGGATTGTCCTGAAAGATTTTTTCGCTTATTCATCACTGTCTGTGTGCTGGACGTTTACTACATAAAGTCTATGTGACTTTCTCCCTTTTATTTTAAGTAAAAAAAAGTCTCCTGGAGAAAAAATCTTTTGAAATCTGTAACTTTTGTCATTCTAAGATCTAGTTGCTCACGAGAAGGGATAAACAGTAATAAATCCTTGTCCCTGTCTTGATTAGAAGAATTGGGGTTAGAATCTTGATTTTTCAAACAATTTCCTTCAAATAAGTTTGAATTGGAACAACAGAACTAAGTGTTCCGATTCACCCCGCAAATTTTTTTCCCATGGCATTTTTCAGAATTCTTCACTTTTATGACACAATTTTTAAAAAATATAAATTCTAATGTGGTATTCTGTTGTTCAGATACATGTATAATTGAAACATACCACTCATAGTTTTTAAATATAAGAAGGTTTGTTCTTGCATATGAAGTTTTGCAGTCTATGAAAATGTGATGTTTTCTAGCATTCAACGTGCAACCCTCTTTAGAAGCCAGTAGCGTTGCCAGATTGACAAAAGTATTTTTTTCCTACTTCCTATGATCTTACCTTTCTAAAAAAAAATTCATGGCGAAAAATACCCAATAGTATGTTTATGAAGAATTTCTTTGTACGATTGGGAAGTTTTGTTCCGATTGACCCCGCTGTTCCTATACACCCCATTTTACGGTACTTTTATTATTCTTGATCATAGGCAGTTTTTGCAAACAAATGTTTTCAAATTACAATTATAAACAACTAAATTTTAATAACGTCCAAAATAATAAAAACTTCGAACGCTAAAAATTAATGTCTATAATTTCTCCCAACGTGTATCAAAGGATTCCTTTAAAAAAGTACTGATTCCTGCCAGTGATATTGAGATGCTTGGTGAGATCAAAAATATCAATTCGGTAGAAGTAATTAATTGTTGTAACACCATTTTTAAGCAGATATAAGTTTATGAAATGCTGTACTTTATTAATTAACATGCAGTTTTACTTTTAATTATAGTTTAATTCTTGATAGTTATCACATTTCTTACGGTTTTGTTTACTTTGTAAATGAGTTCTGAAGAGTACATTGACTATTTTCGTTATTTATGCTTGAAAAATAGGCATTTCTTTATAAATATGCATAAATACAAAATTTTGGTGGAAAGAAAAACCATTGAAATATAAATATTTTAAATATAACAGTGTATTTATTTACTTGTTTAACAGTTTATATTTGCCTTTATCTCTTCATATTTCAATTCACGCTATAAGTTTTATTTACTTTACTATCAACCACTAAAATTGTACGCTGTTTCAATGTTTTGTGACATCTTAGTAGATAATTAATATTTAAAGATCACAATTTAGTTAATTTAATCATAATGGTTACCTAAGCAATACATTGTGTGCGCTACGAGTCAAGCACTGTAATAACAGAGTTTAATTATTATAACAGACACTGAATCATAGTTTTAATGTGATCATTAGGCAAATTTCGGAATGAAAACTCCGATCATTATCTTCCGTTATATAATAATGGTTCTGCCTCTAAACCTAAACGATACACAACTGATCCTGAATTAATGTTGTTCTTTATGCAAGCAGCATGAAGAACAACGTACATTCTTGAGTCAACATCTTAAAGCAGTTGTTAAGATGTTGACTCAAGTTCTGGTTCGTCGCATCATCAAGTAAAACGTTTCTTTTCCTCATTTGTTTAGCTTGCAAATTAAACTATTACAGTTAGAGTAATTGCTTCTTCGTTCATGATTTGTATCTTCTGTCGTTATCTTAGCATTAAATAAACACGTAAACCGTAATACCCTTTATAAACACTGAATAAAAATACATTCTTACAGAACAGTAACACTAGACGAACATCTCCCTATAAACAATATGTTTAAAGGCAGGGAACTTTTCAGTGAGGTAACGCTCAAGATTGAAAAATTGTGGTGTACACAATTGGCATTAAAAGATTTGTTATTTTTTAACCAACTGAGAGAGCAGCAAACGATTTTGTTTTTAATAAAAAGTATTTAATTTGATGCACTTTTACTTAGAATAGGACAGCTAATATATTACTAGTTACTTTTGTATTCTACAAAATGTGATGTTACTTTATCTGTACATTTATTGATTTTCACACATTCATTTTCAAAAGTGTGCGTAGGGGATAACATTCTTTTGTTCTTCTATTCTCAAAATACTTGATTGCGTAAAACTGCCTGATATGTAACTTTTTTTTTAATTTTGTTTTATTTCTATTTTTTAAGATACTCTTACATTGTAAAAAATCAATGTTGTTTTTACAGTATAATACAGCTAATTTATAGTAATAAACTAAAAATGGCTAATTTTACAGTAATAAACTGTATTTAAACTGAAACCTCTGCTGTCAGTATGATACTGCTGTTTTTATAGCAAAATACGGCTATATTTTACGACAATAAACTAAAATTACCAACTTTACAGTAAAAAACTGTAAAATTGCTGGTTTTACAGTCTATTACTGTGTATTTTACAGTTTTAAATTGGAACCTTGGCTACCAGTATTATACTGTAAAAACAACAATTCATTTTTTGCAGTGTAGAGGCACAAGTCTAAGACATGGTCGATGTCTTGCACCTGAAAAAGCAACGTGCTTTTGAACTACATAGAAATCTGTAATGATTAATTTTTCTCATAATTCTCAACAGCTAGGAAGTTTTTCAAAGTATGAAAGTAAAATCTTGTAACATTTAACCTTCGCTTCATTGCTTGTTTGGTGTGTGTGAATCAACAAAAGGCATGAATTTCCTACCCGAAGAATACAATCAAGTTTTGGCATACAGATGAAATCTTTGAACAAAAAAAAAGTATTTGAAAATGAGTGGCAGTAAATAACTTTATTCCTTTGAATTATAGTTTATATTTATGTTTTAAAACAGCAGCTGTAGAAAAAAAAATCGTTCTTAAATTAACTTTCATTCCCAAAAAAGCTGGATAATTTGTTGACCGTGAAGCTAGCTAAGAACTTATAAATAAAAGTGTTGTTATTGGTAAACAATGTGCTAAAATTTTTCCCTAACAACTTCCTCTAGTTAACTGAAAAAAAAAGAGGTAACATCATAAATAACATGGTACGCACAGTTTCTTTAAATGCTTAAAAATGGTAGCATGTATTTGTCAATTTAAAGCAACAATTTTGAAGTAAAACAATTTTAAACGTGGAAAAGAAGTAAGAGTAAGAACATTTAAAATGTAAATATTTTAATTCCATAAATATTCAACCGAATACTTTTTGCATAACATCTGCTTAAGGAAAATTTAACTTCATAAGAGAAATATTCGCATAATTACATGTTTAACATAAGTTTTTACATATTTCTTTCGAGGAACGAAAGTTCTTCCATGCATAAAAATGCAAACACTCATCCAAATTGATTTTTGTTCAAGTCTTTTAGCTCTTTAAACTGCATCAAAGTCAGCACGAAACGTCTGTTTTTATTTATACTTAACTATGTACCTCAAAACCAGACTAACGTAAGTCCATTTTCGTCATTTTTCAGTAGAAGGGAAAAACGATTGTCGAATACCTGCAAAGGATGGGACTCGCGCTCTTTTCACGCTGCTAAATAATTGTGAAGGAATTTGTTTTATGGAATACTGTTTTAATGAGTCGATGTGGAATAAGATTCTACATTCAATGAAGCAAAAAAGTGAAAATGGCCATTTTTGGACTTACGTCGTTCTGGTTCTGAGGTACAAAACTAATTCTGTAAAAAATATTAAACGTCGCATTTCTATTTAGCAATTAGAGGTGAAACGTAGTCGGCACGAACATTTATGTAGTTCTCATTAGTATAATAGTTTTTCTTTTCTTTTTTTACTTGCTTTAATTTTTGGCACATTGCAGGTAGGCTTAGTGCAGGCGGCAAAAAAATGAATAACATATTTGCTGTTAATTATGTGAGAGATTATACTAATATAACCGATTATACTGATTCTAAGAAAACAACAAACAAGAATTCAATGAATTTATTTAGTTTTTAATTTAAAGATACAAGCATGGAAGGAACGAAAATATTTTACAAACATATGCTTTTTAATAAATAAAGAAACACATGGTTGCCACTTTTAGCGACTGATACTTCATTTTTTAGTAGCCATTTTCAATGAACTGGTTGCCCGTTGGCGGCTGTCGACTCTATTCTAGAGCTTTATGCCATTCGTAATACATCGATATCACGCATATTAATATTATTTAAATGCTTGCAGAGCCGGAATTAAGTATGTCCAATGGATACTTAGTAATATTCTTTTATTCTTTGTTCTACACTTTGATCGGAAGGAACTACCATTTCGATGTTCTCAAAGGAGATAGCTCTTATTAGGGTTGGAGGCAAAGTTCTCTGCATACTTAAGATAGTGATTGAATTTGCTTTTATGTCTCATTGAAATCAAACAACGATTTCTTTAGTACTTGATTACAGCCCTGTATGCACTGCAGTTCCGTTCCAACAATGTTTCGAACAGAACAAATAACGATTTATTTGATAAGCTGCTATTAGCTTGACGTACTGAATTGTAATCGGGCATATTTGACACGCCCCCCATAACATAGCATCTAAAACAACTCATTCACGATTAATTGCTTAATCGCAGTAAGAGAGAGTAAGTAGCAGGGTGTGCCAAGAATAACAGGTTTTGCAACTTTTTTCCGCTTCTATGCAGGATTTATCATTCTTTTAGAATAATAGAACTTCTTTTATTGCTGAAGAATTCACGAGGCTCAAGGATGAGCTTAATTACATCGCATTTGTATTGTATTAAATGAGAAAGAAAATTGTGTTCCTTTTGTTCGATTCTTAAACATACTTCATAGAATTTTGCTTTTAAAGAATGGCAGCGGTTTCATTTATGCTGTCAGTATGAGAAAAATATATAATTGAGCTTTATCTTTCACTCAATGAGTTACAAATATTACGAAATTTACTTTCAACACTATTCTTTGAAGATGAAATATAATGTAGCCTAATATATGAACAACAAAAACTTCTTAAACATTCAATTTAAATGCTTAGTCATTTTTCTCAAATTTGAAGGAGATAAAAGAATGATATATAGTGACCTTTTATGGTCGCTTTCTGAAATTCTAAAACATGATCAACGATATTACTGATACAAAGAATTTCCCGCAGAGTTTATAAAAGCACTAGTGAAGAAATTGATGAAGATATCACTTGACACGCTAAATATTGACAGCGTTATTTAACCTTGAGCCGACGGCAGTACACATGTGTTACTGAGAAAAAAAGTGTTCTCTGGCTACACCTGTGGTACTAGCGTCTATACCACATGCTTTTCTACCCCTACTCTGTTACTCCTCGAACTGATAATCCTTTCACACATGTGGTGTAGGCACCAGTACCACCGCTGTAGCCAGAGAACACTTTTTTCTCGGTGACACATGTGTAGCGTCGTCGGCTAAAGGTTAAGAAGCTGTACTGTAACTAGAAAATTAAACCCTATTTCCTAGAGATTTTCTAATAGTTTTGCATTTTTTCAGTTTACTGTTAACCGATGTATTCTCAAATGTTATAATGCTCGCAAAAGACTAATAATAATATGCTTACTGGTGTGTTTTGTAGTCTAAATTAATGATGCGTGGTTAAAATTCGAAAAATTACGTTAATGGTGAAATTTTAATGTTTGTCACTATTGGTTATATTATCTGTATGAACCATGCACTGTAAAAATGAATGTTGTTTTTACAGTATGATAAAGCTAGTTTTATAGTAATAAACTGCAAAAATTGCTAATTTAACAGTTTATTACCGTATATTTTAGTTTTAAACTGGACTCTTTACTGCCAGTATTATACTGTGGATTTTGAACGGCTATATAAGTATAATGCGGCTATATTTTATGGTAAAAAACTGTAAAATTTCTAACTTTACAGTAAGAAACTGTAAAATTGCTAGTTTTATAGCTTATTACTGTGCATTTTAGTTCTAAATTGGAACCTTGACTGCTAGTATTATACCGTAAAAACAACAGATCATTTTTTGCTGTGTGGCCTTATTTTGTAAACTCGCATTGTGCCAGGTTTGTGGCGCGAATGGGATAAAACATCAGACTTTTAAATCAATGATAGTTACGTTTATAAAATACTTAACATGTGCCACTATTCCTACTTCTGAATGATGTATTTTATCTTTCTTTTTCTCTTGGATATAACTGCATTGACTTCTTAGCGGTTCATATCTTCTATTGAATACAAACGTCACTCCATTTTCGAATATTTTAAATACACACGTACAAACAGACGCTGTATCGATAAAAATTCTTTCCTGCAATACTTCCCAAATCATGAACTTCATTCGGATACTTTCTCGATGTCTTTTTTTTCCTTTTATCATGTCATAACAATGCTTTATAATAATCGCAGTGTTAGAAACGCATTGAACGAATCCAGAACTGACAGTATTCGGTTTGCAGGAGCTTGATTTATGAAACTCTAGATTTTTCTTTCAAATTTTTTTTTAAACTCTAACTTCGATAAATATGCACATGCAATTTATTTTCCTTTTTTTGCGTCATAATGTTTTTTACCTTTCCGTGATGTTTACTTATATTTATTGCTTTTGTAAATTAATTAATTAAGATAAAGCCATGTGTAGTTGGTACTTATCAAAAAATAAATCAACGAAAGAAATTTTAAAAAAATTGTAAAGCTTACGGAATCATAAATTGAAGTTTAAATTTGCTTTTGTTACCTTTCAGCTCTTCGTTGTTTTTTGGCACCTAGTTTTTATTCATTTATTTTTCCTTTATTATGTTCGATCACTGTAATATTGCAGTGTGCAATACAGTAGCTAACACTGCTAAAGAATTTCCTGAAACTTTACGGTAAAAGTTACTGGAATCAATGTTGCCAGTGTCTTTTACCGTAAAATCCAATTTCACTGTAAAATTTTACAGTAGAAAAAACGAGAGATAAAAAGCACTAGATGCGAGCGCAAGGATTGAACCTGGAAGCCTATATTCGCATTGTGGGTTTGCTATCCACTACACCAAATGGGACACATCTAGTGAGCGGAAACAGTGATGAGTGTTTCGCGCAGTAAGTCACGTAGTGCATCAATTGCGCTGTAATCGTCTATTTTTCTTGGTACAATTTATTGTAAAAATTTTCTGTACTATAAACACTACATTTTACAGTAGTATTTACCACAAAAGTTTCGTGAATTTTTAACAGTGTACTTATTTAAATGAATCACGTTCGTTCTAATCAGTTTCGATTCGATAAAACTGCTCATTCTGATTCAATAAAGCAGCTGGTTCAATAAAACTGGATTTTGCTGTTATTTTATGATTTGATTCATTAAATCTTTTGCTTCAATGAACCATAAATTCAACTAACAGGCGACTAATGTAATATAAAACTGCTGGTAATTTTACTTCAAAAATTAATTTAAAAATTGAAACTTTGTTTTGAGGGTCCTTTCAAAGGATAATTTTCGATTTATTAACATTTAATACATCTTGGCCTATAAATTTCTGGACTCAACTGATGATTCATTTCTCTCAATTTCAAGCTCTAAAAAAGATTCTATGGACTCTTTAATCTTCCCTCTGCTGACAGCTTTGAAAGAGCTGATGTGATAAAACTGACCCTTTCGGTTACTGATATGACTTCAAATTGCATCCTACGCGAAATATCAAACGTTTGACGATGATAATCCTCCATAAGATATGAATGCCGTTTAACAGAGAGAATTATTAATCAGATCTTCGAATTGAATTTCTTTTACTCGAATTGTGATTTATCTCCTGACAAATAGCGGCGATCAACACAATTGGCAGAAGATTGAGTGCACTGTCATAAACTCGATCAGATTAAAGAGCCGAATGGTTACTCGTGAAACCAGACAAAGATCGATCCTTTTAATGATACTGATCGCGTATACCTAGAAGTGGTGTATAATGGCAAGAGGTGAATAATATACACTTGCGTGGAATACACGATGACTTGATTATTTGCTATGGTAAATATTTTAAACTAACTGATGTGCCCGGCGTCGCACGGGTTAAAATGCAACATGCCAAATCCAAGAAAATAAATATATGACTTTTAACTAAGCCCAGTAGAATCATATTTCTCAAAGGTATTTTTTGCATGCGGTAGATTAACTGGCTGTGAAAGAGAACGTGAAATCAAACTTAAATGTGTTATTATATCCGTGTGATTTTCCAAAAAATAACTTTTCATTTTCTAACTGTTGCCAAAATAAATTCTCTTTTTATTTAACCCGATATCGATTATTGGCATAAATGAATATAAAAATCCCAAGAAAGCAATAAATTGCATAATTACTCCAGAGAAGCCTTGGTTTAAAATTTTCATCGTGATTACTATTAATATTGTTGTTGCCAGGCAACAAATTTTTGCAACAATGGACTGAAAATTTAATCATTTAATGGGGAAACAAAATGAAATATACTATTTTCCATAGTAACTTTTTTAAACTAAGCTTTTTATAAATAAATTATAGCTTATCCTGCTCCCTGTTACTGTAGCTATCTACGGTGAAAAAATTGTTAAAATCGGTCCAGTAGTTTGGAAGATTACCCCGGACATACATACAAAAAGTAGTCATTTATGTATATTGATTCTGCCATTAGAACCGTTTGCATCTCAGTTCGCTTGACGTGTTCATGAAAATGAACTTTTCAAGTTATTTGACTGTTAGGAAAACAATCTAAAGCAGACTTTCTTAGTAATTTAGTTTTAGTCAGTAAATAGCTGATCAATCAGGAATTACGTAAGATGCTCCACATGAACTGATAAATTTGCAAGTGAATGGTTCTGAACTAATTGGTGGTTATTTAAAGAGTAGTTTCATTACTGTGCCAAGAACTGACTGTTCCCTTTTTAGAGAGCAAATCTAAAAAGGTAACAGTCTTACTCAACCGAGCCACATTCTCTTACTTTCAATTTTATGGCAAAGCATATGTATCCAGCAATATTTCTTCATTCTGACAAAAAATTATGATGCTAGTTTTTGTTGAAAATGCATTGTATTGCACTAAGCTCTGGTCATTGAATAAACTAATGGTTTACTATTGAACTTTTCAAACCGCAGTGTAGACAGTAATTATTTGTCGTCAAGCATCATCAAACTTTTTGCCTATTTAGCAGTTTATCCGAAAAAAATGTGCAACGAGAGAAATTGTAACTCACTTTTAATAGGAAAAGCAACCTCATGCAGCACAAAATTTCAGCCCAGTTATGTTACAACGAAAAAAAGGAGAAAGGAGAAACAGTAATTAATACAAATATACATAATAATTAATTTTTACCAATGCCGTTTTGTTCTACGGACGAATTGCAATGTTTTGGAAGAAAATAACTTTTTAGATTTGTCTTAGAAAAAGGAAACAGTCTTCCTCCAGCCGAGCCCCAAATTCTTACTTTCAGTTTTATGGCAAAACATATATATCCAGCTATTTTACTTCACTCAATAAAAAGGCTTGGAAAATAAATACTTTAATACGAAGTAGGGAGGGGCTTAACAGAACCCAGCATTACGATCAGAGGTTTTTTTCTTCTTTTCCCCAAAAGTTTCTGAAAGAAATCAGTATCTGAAGCAAAATTCAGCAAATTCCTAATAAAACCAATTTGAATCTTCCATGATTCGGTTAGGTTCCTAATAAGACAGTCAAACTTACAGGCAAAAATCAAGTTACAACCACATAAGATGTAATAACATTATCTTACTAAAGGCAACCTCCACAGGTTGGGTCAATGTAGGAACCCGATGGTAGCAGGGGATCAATTACAGTAACCAGTAAGATGTTCTGTCTTGCTGACACTCATTCTACTACAACTTAGGAGCTTCTTTTCCCTAATACAAAGTGAATTCCAACCAAGCTCATTTTTCAATCGACTAGGAAAGAAATCTTAAATGGTTCATCTGGAGAGAAGCCGTGACATACAAAAATAAAACGATGGGAATCAATAAACTAGTCTTATTTGAAGTGGGTTCAAACAAAGGGAAAAAATCTCTTTATACCTAGTACTAAATGTAGACTTAATATAGACGTTTGATAAAAGATGTTCTGCTCAAAAAGTGAATAAATGAGCAGAAGAACAGAAAGTTTATTTTTATGCAAAATAAATGCATGATTTAATTTAATTTTTAACTTCCTATTTTATGCCCTTATGTTTTATTGTATTGGCTATAAGAAAAAGTAAAAATCTGTTTCTTATGATAGAACTGAACTTTCTAAAAACTTATTTCTCTCCTTTATTCTGTTTGTTTTTTCCTATCTGATTCATAATAACTTTAAGATGGGGAGTAAGGAATGTCTTTGGGAAATGTCACTTTTAAACAGTTTTTTAAAAGTTGAACTGAACGCATGGATAAACAATAAATAAATAAAATACTAATAGCAAAACACAAGGACAATAATATTATTAATGGTAAATAACTTGTCACGCACGTACTTATATAATTTATATGACAGTGCTTGCGTGTTTACTCGAACTTTCCCTATCAGTCCTGCACCATTTGACGATAGTGCTGATGTGAGACATCCTTTGCATTAGTTTCGGGCCAGATCACTACTGAATTTTCCAAGACTTTTGCTCTCTCCTCCATTCTGTCTGTCTTCATCACTTTCGATCCTATCCCATAAGAACTTTTAAGGTGGGGGCTAAGGATGTCTTTGGAGAATGTTAGTTTTTAAGTTATAAAAAACTGAACTGAATAAATAAATAAGCAATAAACAAATAAAATAATAATAACAAAAACAATGACAAGAATATTATTTATGATAAAAAACGCGTCACGCACGCACTTTCATACGACAGGACGTGTATGTTTACTCTTACTTTCACTATCAGTCCTATACCATCTGGCATCATGCTGAGGTGAGGCATCCTTTGCATTTTGTTTTGGACTTGAACACTTTGCTCCTTCCTCTATTCCATGCCGTCACTACTTCCGATCTGATCCATAATAACTTTAGGGTAATATTCTGGACTGGTCCACATCCTGAACCACAATAATCTTAAGGTAGTAAAATCTTTAAAGTAAGTAATAAGAAATGCTTTTGGGAAATGTCACTTTTTAAGTTTTTAGAGGCTGAACTGAATAGATGAATAAACAGTAAATACGAACAAAATACAATGACAATAACATTATTATTAATGATAAATAACGTGTCACGCACGTACTTATATGGTTAGTATCACAGTGCGTGTGTTTTTAGTCTTGCTTTCCCTATCAGTCTTTTACCATCTGGCAATATTGCTGATGGGAAACATCCTCTCCATTTGTTTTGGACCATAGCGCCATTGAATTTTCCAAGAACTTTGCTCTCTCCTCCATTCTGTCTGTCTTCACCACTTCCGATCCTATCCATAATAACTTCTTTTAGGTGGGGGCTGCTTTGGATAGTGTTGTGGATGAATGAGCACCAGCCGCGCTCAGTGCGATGACGCTCTCAAGGTGAGAGAAAGGGTCGTGGACAAACCCGCAAAAGGGTGTCGTCGCTCCTCGAACAATGAACACTTTACACACGGCGTGATTCAATCGTTTCGGGAATGGGTTTTTGTTGCTTCGCCAACACAGCCTTCAAAGACGTCGTTCCTGCCTGCTTTGCCATGCTGATATAACCTTGCTGATAATCTTGGGAGAAAGTTCTAAGTAATAGAATAGATATGGGATTTCTAGGAAAACACGTTGTTTTCATTTGTAGATAAATGTGATAAAATGTGAATTTAGATTAATATCTATTATGACAGAGCAATTTATCTGATGATTTATCATGATGAAACTGCTGATGTACGGTTGTAATTTCGGTCCTGATGTGAAATGTGGACATGGAAAGTTGTCGGGAATGTTGTGCAGTAATTCATTTGAACATAAATTTTATCATAGTCTCTTTGATGATCTCATTTTGGCAATTATGATGCAAAACTTTTCGAAACAAAAAGCTATTGACTAATAGTTCTTTTATAAAAGCATTCCAAAGAGAATCTCATTCAACTACGATATTGCTTTGCCAAAATGGCCGTTCATTAAGCTCATACTTAGAAGAAGAATTAGTGTTTCTAAGATCTCTATCATGCAGAACCAGTCGATTTGACGCATCAATTATAACTAAGCTAAATCAAATTTACTGAGCTTTTTTCAATTAGTTTTGGTTAATATTTAATGTTTTGTTGCTTACATGCAAGGAAAACGATAATGCCTAAAAACATGAAACTTGCATGCAGAAACAGCATCTGACAAAGTTATACACCTCTAGATTTAGTTTTTGTAGCACTAAATTTAAGGGAAAAAAACGTCATTTTATATTTTTGATCACTGTGTATCACGCAGACCTGGTGCTTGTGTGCAACAAAGAAAAATATTTTGATCCAATTATAGAAAGTCTGTTTTAAACCGGATGAAAAATCTTTTTGAAGACGGAGCAATTTTTTTCTTTTTTTTTTTTTTTTTCTAATAAGAAAAAACAACACTTGAATCTTGATTTTTATGATATATTAACATTATTTAGAGCCAATTTGCGTGATATTACCAAAGGATTTTCAAGTAATGGTTACCATATTAGTCGTTAAATGCGAGGCAACTGACACAGTTCATTAAATTTGCTGTAGTTATATTTTTAAATAAATCTGTACTTGAAATTATTTTCCTTATAGCAACAACAATAATAGTAAATATTGATGATTATAATGATCACAATAACAACATCAACATTAATAGCAACAACAACGACAACAAATATAACATGAATAATAATAATAGTAATGATAATAATAATGAATAAAAATGAACTAAATTAAAATAATCTCTAAGGGCCATGCTCCACATCAGCGTAAAACGCGACCGAAACTGAAGGCAGAAACCGAAAATCCGGGTACTTTCCATAGGAACACCATTGAATCCATTTTATGCTTCTGCCTATTTTTTCTGCTTTACGTCGATGTGGAGCATGGCCCTAAAACTAAATAGTGTGACTTCTTTGAGTAATGAAAGATTTACTCTTTAATTCTCCATGAACAACGTACGACACTTATGATTGAGACCCCTTTTAGAGTTCCACTTTATCTAATGAACGACAGCAGTATTAGGTACATTTTTCCAAAAACTTTCAGCCACGTTATTCCTGCACATAATTTATTGCAGGGACCCGAAAGTAATGTTTTTTTTTTTCAAACAAATCAATCGTTAAAAGTTTTTGCTTTAAAATCAACGATGTAATTATCCGCGTTATCAAAGACCTTTTGCCATTTAGAAGTAAATTTTAAATCCCGGATAGATTAAACAAAAAAAGAGTTTTGGAAAGTTTTGGGGCAAAATATCTTGAAAGGGCATCTTGGGTACAAGCCAAATTTCAATTTTTTGTGTGATAGAAAGTGCTTTAACGATCGGAAGAAAAGGAATCCCCCATAATACTCACCTGACATTGCGCCATCTGATTTTTCTTTGTTGCGATTTATATATGAAAAAAAAAAGAAAATTGTTTTAATAGGTTTTTTTTTAATCTATCCGGGACTTCAAATTTACTACCCGATGGTAAAAGGCCATTGATAATGAGTATAATTATATCGTTGATCAAATTTAAAACTTTTTACAATTGATTTGTTTGAAAAAAAAAAGTACACATAAAAACTCACTTTGTGGACCCTCTAATATTGTAAAATAAGATATAGCACTTAAATAAATGTATAAGTAGCTTAGTTCTTTTTTTTTTTTTTTTTGTCAGAAAGAAACGTAAGGATGTTACATTTCATATTGGGTGCGGAAGAAATTGACATCTCAAAACAATGCTTCATCATTTTTATCTGCAAAAAGACTAAAAAAAAATCATTGTATCCCTGACGCCGTGACCTCGTCTCTGTTTGCAAAGTATACAGATTATACCACTCATATGTGTTATTAAGAGCATTCTGCAACGAATGCCTCTTCCATCCGAATTCCGCGAGTATTCCAGACAGTTAGTCATTTCCATCTCCCCATCAGCATTAGCCGTGACCAAGAACCGAACATGCTGTTCCATCAGCGTTCGACGGAGCAGGAGAAGTAAAAAGAGAAACACAACGTCATGTATTACTATAATATCTTTATGTATTTATGGTCGTATACATTGAAGGCTTCCGCATTCTTCATGGACGGAGACCACTTGTTCGCAACGGTACTTTGCACTCGGCTTCGGGCGTTCTGCTGACCTTAAACATCTTCTCGGCTTTGTTTATAGTTTTGTCTTTTTTTTTTCCTTATTTTCACGTGTGCCGCTAGACCTGTTCCTTTCTCTTCCGCGACGTTAGAGCTCGCGTGTTTAGAATGGTTCACTTTCTTTACTTTTCAAGGTGCTGATATTTATTTTTAGCTACAAGAAAAAATCAACTTCCTACTTTCAAACGAGACATAATTCGTAACTCAAAAAACTGTAAAAAAAGGTGTTTCATTGATAAACTGTTTGGAATTGATCATTTTTCGTAAACTCAAAGAACTGGTAAGAAAAGGTGTTTGATCAATGAACTGTTTGGAACTGATCATTTATATCTTTTGACGTTCACTGGAAGAAAGTTTCGAAACAATGATTTCCGGGTAACGTTCCGAGATTTTGCGGGTTTCCACATATTTTCTGTGAAAATTAAGTACAAAAAAGTTTCCTTAATTGATACAATTTTACATGATTGTGGACTTTTCACTGTTGTGAAAAGTATTTTTAGCTACCAGTTAGAAGGTGCATCGAACGTCTTTGTTAAGTGTGTCGCCTTCATTTCAATTAAGGCCTATCCAGAATGACTTCGCCCCAAGTAAGGGCATTTACAGTCTTTGGATGATTAGGATTTACAAGAATTTCAACCAAATAAACTGTTAAGCTATTTGCTTTCACTTGATTCCTTAGTTTGAACTATAATTGATAAACTGATCCGGGGGTCTTCATTGTAAAACAGGAAGGTGCCGAATTGTTACATTAAGCATACTTTTTTTTTTTGGAAAGTTTGCGATTTATTGCCGTAACGTGACTGGCTTTTGCTGTGAATGTTTTTAAATTTTTCAGGAATGTTCCTAACTTTTATCGGGAAACCTTCCTGATTTTCTCCAGACAAGTTACTGATAGAAATTATGCACATCAGCTGCCTATTATCTTCCAGGAACATTTCGGATATTTTTTACAGTGTACGGTTATTTAAGCAGTCCGTTATGATTTTATGAATTCAAAATATGCCTGTACTTTTTATTTAACTTTCTAGTTCATTCATGCTGCTTGAGAATCGGAATTTTTTAGCTTTAACTCTGTACTGGAAAAAAAATCAACTTTTCCGACATCAAATTTTCATAAATCTCACTCTTATACTATAAAAAGGTTTTGATTTTTAATCGAATTCGTGTGCTTTGTAAAAATACTTATTTTTACAGTATAATACTGGCAGCAGAGATTCCAGTTTTAAACTATGAAATGCACAGTGATAAAATATAAAATAAGCAATTTCACAGTTTTAAACTGGAACACTTGGCTGCTACTACTATACTGTAAAAATAACCACTAATTTTTTTGCCTTGGAGCAACTTTAAATTTTACTGTATTTTGCTCGTTAATTGCTGTAGAGTGGATAAAATGTCTTAAATCAGTAATAATAAGGAGTAATACTCACATAAATTCACTTTTATTTCTAATTAATCAAAAAGAGCTGAAAATGGTACTGCAAACTGATGAACAAATTTTAAACTCCGCACTACAGGATATAAACTAGAATGGAGAAATTTTTCACCTAAAATTAGTTTATTCATTCGTCTCTACATTACAAAATTCTTAAATGTATTTCTTTTCCTTGATTCTACTCACCTCTTTCTCTTCCAGCGGCTCCCGCATGAGTCCTTCCCCCTGATCCGCATATGCTCTCGCTGGCATGGGTCAGTCTGTGGCTGATCCGCCCGACGAGCACCCCCCGGAGAACGGTCGCCTGCCCCACCGGCCCCGCAGCCACTGCAGCGGCTCTGCGCCCGCCCCCATCGGGTTCCACTACCTCCGCAGGTTGTGTCGGGAGAGGGGGATCCTATTCGAAGATCCAGAGTTCAATGGGACCGGCACTAGGATCCCCAGCAGCAAGCACAGATCTCAATGCTCAACCGTCACTTGGATGCGACCTTATGTAAGTATTCCATCTAGGAAATCATTGTACACTACTCTGTAAAAAGTGAATGTTGTTTTAGCTGTATAATACAGTTAATTTTATAGTAATAAACTGTAAAATTTAATTTTACAGTAATAAACTGTAGAATTGCTAATTTGGCAGTTTATTACCGTGCTTTTTACAGTTTTAAACTAGAACCTCTGCTGCCAGTATTATACTGTTGTTTTACAGAATAATACAGCTACATTTTACGTCATAAAACCGTACAATTTCTAACTTTAGAGTAAGAAACTAAAATTGCTAGCTTTACAATTTATTACTGTGCATTTTACAGTTTCAAATTTTAACCTCGGTTGCCAGAATTATACTGTAAAAACAACTGTTCATTTTTTGCAGCTAATGGGTGTTCAATAAAGTATGATCACAAATGATTAAAACATAATTATGTGAACTAATTTTTCAATCGCTGATGGGATTCCTTAGTTTGGTATCTATTATATGAAATCTAACTGTAAGATCTTTTATCCCCGTCTTCAAAGACATGCTGGAAGCCATTTTTAGACACATACTTCAAAATCTCCTCCGAAGCTTCCGCCATTGCCTCTGAAAGAAAGAAACGCCATCCCGGAGTTGTTCTTTCGACTTTGGAGCCATAAAGAAGTCATTAAGAGTAAAATCAGAGCAATATGGAACCTTCACACCCACATCCTTTTCGTCGGGAATGAGTATATTTCAGAATCCTTTATGCCCAAACGCGTATCACCTGCTGTTTTTCTTTGAACAAAGTTTGATCGGAAATATTTCCTAACATTAAAATGGTAAAATTAAGGCAGAAAAATTTTTAATTCATTTTACACAGCTGTGAAAATAAAATTATTTTTCTTGTTTACGAACCTAATGAAAAAACATAGTCTGCCGCTGATAAGGTGACATGTGATGGACTGAAATTGTAACGTTTTTTTTAAATAGGGGTTAGGAAAGCCGTGTCTCGTTACCGATTGGCTTTGCCCTAATTTAAGAATTTCCCCTCTTTCAACCCACACATTAATTAGATCACCCAAGCCTAAACATTTTTTTGCTACAGCCATTTTTTACCATATGTTCATTTTTTTTTTTTGATTACGCCTCTTGTTACTCCTTATAGCACTAATAACCAGTTCAGCTATTTAGATTATCACAACAATCTTTTATGTCTGGGGAATTGTAACGTTAACAGTTATATTTGTCTTCAAAAATCAAATTTTCGCTAAGTTGCAGAAACTCACCGAGAAAAATAGGTCTGTTTTGTTTTGATTCTGTTTACTGCTACTTATCATAGAAATATAACTAAGTTCATACTACTTCGACTATCATAACAATCTTTTATGCCAGAGGCATTGTAACGTAGACACCCACTCGCTTGTCCATGAAACCAACTTTTTTATACATTGTAGAAACCTACATCTTAGAAATAGTTTTCTTCCTAATAAACCTCTGCAAATGCGATATTTGGATTGTCACAGTGACTGCTTTTCTGCCTTATCAGGATTTCAAATTAAGTGTCAAACTTCAAGCACAAAATGGAACAGCGATCCGCATGACAGGAAAGATAACATCAAAAAGTAACATAATCCGTTAAAACATCAGGATGCAAATGCGTGAAGGAATGCAACATTTTTAACTCTCGGCTAAACACCACAATAGCTTTGAAAGTGAATTAAATAGCTACAGTCCGGATTAACCTGTCGGAAATGTAATACTTAAATGAGAAAGAATTTTGATGGGTTGGTGGAAGAATTGCTTTGCTCTTTATTTGTACGCTGAATAATTAATTAGGCGGATTTTTTCGCATGAGTTGAGAAACATTAGCATAGAATTTTTGAAAATATTCTTTGCGGTTTTCATTTTTACTGTTTCTTAAATAAATAGATAAATGAAATCTTAATCTCTCGCTTTAAATATCTAGAAAGTTTAATAATTTTATGGGAGAAAAAATTTTATTTGCATCAGAAATCAAGTTTTCAGAGAAAAGTTAGTGCTGGTTTTATATTCATTTTCTTTTCTTTTTTCAAGCATTTTTTGACTTATTTTGTTTAATTTAAATGTATTGTGATCCTTTTACGAAAATAATTTTTGTTTTCAAATATTTTTTTTATTACAAAATGTTAATTTTACAATAAAATTAGGTATTCAAAATGTATTGATCAAATTGTTCCAAAGTAAAACCAACTTATTCTAATTCTTTTGACAATTTTATCTATTTTTATTTTGTGTCTTTATTGTAAATGCGGTTTACCTCGAGTTTTTTGTTTTTAATTTTAATTTTTTTAACAATATGAGTATTTTCTTTCGTGCCCAAACAATTGCTGGTCTGCATTACACATTTGCAATTTCCATTGATACATTTCCTTGACCTATTGAATAATATTGCAGAAACTGAATAGTTTCCTCTTATTTACAAAAGTGACCTCCAAAACAATGGATCCAATTCGGTATCTTTAGAATTTAGATCTCAGACTGAATGCATGTGATTGAAGGATAATTCAACGTATCCGGAATCGTCAATAAACATGCATTGCACGAACTAATTTTTCCTTATTTGAGAAGATTTTAAAAAAATGAAAACTTTAACAAAACTTCCGCTAAATTGTATCTTTGTGTAAAAAAATAAATTACAAAAGGTACAGTTTTGAAAACAAACCAGAAATACCACCATAAGTTTATCTATAAAAGTGTTACTTCCGTTAATATAATAAATGATTTGCAAAACTGAATTATGTTTCCTGATACTTGTAAGTGAAAAATTAAACTATAGCTAAATACCTATTTAGCTTCCTAAAAGTGTAACTAAAGTTCTTTTTTAGGGAATTTAGTAAAAAATCTTACCTAATAACGCAAAAAATGTAAGAACTTTATTCGAATATTATTGCAGTTCCTGATAGTTTCTTTTATTTCTTTTTCAGGAAATTTGTGCAAGACCAAAGTTTGTATCCGAAAGCACTGCACGCTTTGATATCGAGCAAGGAGAACTAGGTAAGAACTTTCTGCATCGGGTTCTAGATATAAAAAAATATCTACTTACAGTTAGGAATGAGTTATTTAAAAATTCCAAACTTCCCGTGCAACTGAAGTTTCCCAAAAATGCAGATTTGAGTGTCTACCTGTTATATGATCCAGATTATTAATGAAAAATTTGAAACTATAGTTTTTTAATGTAATTATAGCTTTAGCTGTGAGACTATATTGTATAATGATTTGATAAATTATTTACACCAATGGCTCATAATTTTAAATGCACACATTAACTAAAATTTCATTATCGTAATTATTTAACCTACCCTGTAGTTCTTCCATAATAGCTTACGATGAAATAAATTTAGAAAATAATTTGAAATCCATGTATCTGGAAGTTGAAGACATTGACAACCGGCTAGTTATATAAAAAGTTGTTTTTAATTAATAGAACACACTAGACTTTAAAAGATGCTTTTTGGAATAATAAGAGTGAAAATACACAACTAAGATAAAGCAATTTAACGTACGAAAAGTTTCTTTTTACTGCGTGGTTTCTATTGAATTTGTTAAAATAGCTTCTTCTCTTTTTAAAATTGAAATTACATCAATTGAAACGTCATTACACTTAAGAACTGGTATTTGATTCTAATTTAATATAATTTAATAAAACTAAAAACTCATTTTGTAAAATATGTTTTTCCCCCTCCTAGGCGATTACAGTCTTGTAGCAGCAGTGTCATGTCTGACCATGACTCCTCGGTTCCTGGAACGAGTAGTTCCGCCAGATCAGAATTTCCACCAGGGCTACTGCGGAATCTTCCGGTTTAGGTTCTGGAGGTTCGGGGACTGGGTGGAAGTGGTCGTCGACGACAGGCTGCCCACAGCGAAGGGAAGACCACTGTTCCTCAGGTCGACGGATCCTACGGAATTCTGGCCGGCCTTGCTCGAGAAAGCCTACGCCAAGTAAGGAAAAAAACTGCAGAAAATAAACTGTTGTTTTTACAGTATAATACTGAAAGCAGAGGTTTCGGTAAAAGAACTGTAAATGCATGGTTATAAACTCTAAAACTAGCTATTTTACAGCTTATCACCGTAAAAGTAGCAATTTTCCAGTTTTGTACCGTAAAAGTAGCAATTTTCAAGTTTATTACTGTAAAATTAGCAATTTTGTTACTGTAAAATTGACAATTTTACAGTTTATTACCATAAAATTAGCTGTATTATACTGTAAAAATAACAGTATAATACTGGTAGAAGAGGTTCCAGTTTAAAACTGAAATGCACAGTAATAAACTGTAAACTAGCAATTTTACAGTTTATTACTGCAAAATTACTATAAAATTAGCTGTATTATACTGTAAAAACAACATTTATTTTTTGCAATGTAGAAAACTCGTCAAAATTATTTTAAAATTTTCTCACGCCCTTTTTCCCCCTTAAGGAGTTATTCATTCGCTATTAAAAGTATCAAATGTATTGTAATGATTACTGTACTAGCCCTATGCAGTGCAAATATTTATTTATTCAAAACTTGATTAAATATCAACAGATCAGTTAATAAACTATTTTCATCATACATTCAGAAAAATAATATGTCATATTGCAAGTAGTATTCATTATTTTTAATTTTATGCAGCCTATTTATTATTAACGACTTCCTTTTATACTGATGGTAATTGGATAACAATGGGCAGTTCACGTTGGTTAAATGCACGCTAGTTATTCTTGACTGCATTCGTGTTTAAGGCCATTTATCTGCTAACTATTTTTGGCATCGTTTCATTAGCATATACTTATGCATTAACTAAAACTGCCTCCTTTCTTTTACATATTTTTTTTTATCACTTTGTCTTGTAGGTACGTCGGTGAACCAGACATATTGATGCGTGCAGACAAAACGTACAGCATTTTAATCGCAATATGCTTTTCACTAAAAGTTATTGTGTAATCATCAACAATTAGAGTCATATCAAAACTAAAATTTCCCGAACTGTTTTAGCTATTACTTTATATTAAAAAGGTATTCCATACTCTTTAAAACTGAATAATATTATGCTAACAATTTGTTTAGCTGCATTACTTCTGCAACAGATTATTACACAATGATCAATTGTACTAAACTTGTACAGCACTAAAAAAGCGGTAAATGTTTCTGTCATATACTGTGAAAACTGCCAGATAGGGTAATATAGCTGTAAGGTATTTAAGAAATAAGTACTGTTTCATCAATTTTACATTTAAATATAGATTTTTCAAAACCCTCTCCAAGTTAAAAAAGATCACACACACTACAGTAATATTGAACTGATATTTTGGTTAAAGTAATATATTGCAAACTTTATTAATACATTTTGCAGAATTAACATCTAATTTACCCACTAAAAATATTGGGCTCCTTTTGTATTATGGCCGTTTCTCATTATAACTAAATTACTGTAAATTATTGCGCATTAGATGCAACAACAGCGGCGAAAGACTCTTCATCAGTGTTTTTATCTCAGTAGGTTCTAGAAATTTCGTTATTTAAATTTATATGTTGTTGCAAATTCTAATGTGGTCATGGCAACTTAAGATTCGTTAATACAGTTGCTTTTCTCCCCCTTTTGTAGATTCTATTGTGGTTACGGCAACCTCCAAGGAGGGAAAACTTCTCAAACCTTGCAAGATCTCACTGGTGGAGTAGCACAGAATTTTCGAATAGCGGACCACGAGCCGTCAGTCATGTTCCAAACTGTTAACAGTTGCGTCACTCGATCAACGCTGCTCGCTGCTAGCATACAAACGGTGAGAGAACACAAACTGTTGTGCCATGGAAAAATGGCGGATGAACTGAAAATGGAAACGGAGGACTTCATTTTGTACAGGGTACGATCAACAAGAACGCAAGAAAAATTAACTTGCGCGTTTTCGCTGATCCTACCAATTACAAAATGAACTGGTCTATTTCCAGTTTCAGTTCATCCGCCATCTCTTCATGGCACAATTTTACCTTTAGCACTTGCAACCCTTTTTGATCGGGTTTACGTTTAAGTTTAAATTGATTCGACTGGAGCTCAATTTTCATTGTTATTCAATTTTTATTTCTGAACTTCTTCTGGATTTTGTCTGATATAAAGACTTATTTTAAATGCTATTGAACTACTATTTCTAAACGTTATTTATTTATAAATATTAGTATCTTCTTTGAATCAAAAGTTTTTAACAAGTGTGAAACGTTCTATTTTTTTTCTCGCTAAATTTAGTTACCTAGTTGGGTAGTTTGCAGATACATATCTAGCGATATTTAATAAATCTTACTGTCAAAAAGCTTCTGAAAAGGCCTCAAGTTCTCATTTGCCCGAATTTGGAAGATGGAATATTATCTGTTAAGTCGAGAGAATTAGGAAAAGGAAATTGCATTTATCTCTAACAAACGGATTTATTCTTCATGGTCCAAAATATTTCCTCTGGTTTCTTTCCGCTCTAACAAACTATAACCAAGGTCAGAATGTCGAAAATGCTCTACAAAGTAGAGTATATCACTGGAGCTGGGATAGCTATTTCGTGGAATTTTATGATTAAAGAGGGATTTTCAATTCAAATTTTTCTTATTTATACTCGTAGATTCAATAACTTGCTGTAAAAATAACGGACTACACTACATTTTTTGTGATGATCCATGACGTTTTATAAATACAATAAAAGCATACAAATACATTCCATAACTTCTTGAATTTAGTAGTATAAAAATGTATTATTATTATTATTATTATTATTATTATTATTATTATTATTATTATTATTATTATTATTATTATTATTTGTAATACTCCAGGATTTTTTCTCCCGGTCCGGTATTTTACTTTCCGCAATCTTTGTTGGTTTCACATGTAATTAGTCATAAAAATTCCAACTTTTACATATTTTCTGGCAATGATTAGATTTAGAAAAATACTCCACTTTTATGTAGCTTTTGCTTTGATACTCCGGTACCTTTTTTTCCTCCTGAAAGAAATGTAATAATAAGAATGGTAAAAATAAAGTTAACTGATAGACGTAAATATTTCCAACGTTAGTATTTGCAATGTACTTTCCTTCATCTAAAAATTTAATATATTCTTGACATGTAAATTTTGTGATTTGTGCTTTTCTTGTTATATAAAAGATTCCAAATTCGTAACATGATCATTTTGATTTCTTTGAGAGGAAATACAAATTGACTTTTTCCCTATTTACAGGATCAACGTTTACCTGTACGACTACGGAATGGGTTAGTCACACAACATGCGTACAGTATCACAGGACTTGCAAGGGTAAGCAAATTTAAATTTCATTTTAATGCCTCCTTTTTATAATTTAAATAAAATATGCATCATTAGGGCTATAACTCTAATATTTTTAAACTCCTGTAGTTGCAATAGATGAGCTTTTGTATCTTGATTGCTAAAAGAAATATTGTTAGAGTTATGTAGGAAAACAACTCCCTGCGGCCACTCGTTTCGAGTTTAGTGTACTAAGTGTACAGTGCTACCTGAAAATATAATAAAAAAACATTGAAAGACCTTCCAAAATCTGAAAACAATCCTAAATTTGAAAATATTTGCTAATGCTTTTGTAAAAAATAGCATGAAATTCGAAAAGATATCATCTGAAATGTCAAAACATAGCCCAAACATCAAGAACAGAACCTGGAGCCTGCAATGGTGTTTCAAAGTATCATCAAATTTTTCAAAACAAGCATGAAAAATAGATATGAGAATAGTTGCAGTCCCGTGAATGATAATATGCTGGATTTAGTTAATTTAAGATTAAATTTATTTTTCCAACTTTTTTAAACGCATAGAACATTTTTCAGGTCCGAACTAGGAGTGGGGAAGTTCCTCTAATTCGACTGCGGAATCCTTGGGGCAAAGGAGAATGGAACGGACCTTGGAGCGACCGCTCCTGGGAGTGGGACAGTCTTCCAGAGCGAGATCAAGAACTCCTTAGTTGTAGAATTAGAAATGATGGAGAGTTTTGGTGAGTAAATGAATAATACATTGGTAATGACTGAAATACACTTAAAGAAAGCAAAACAAGAACGTTTTTTTTTCATTTAAACTGCTTGCTGCTACAGTGCGTCGCAAAAGTTTAAGCACAACCGAAATCTTTTGATAAAACGAAAAGTATACACCAAAAAGCTTTGAAATTTTTACTGTAATTAAACAAACAGCTTACAAATCCATGTTTCGAAATTGGAAACAATTCACAGAAATTAAAATACGATTACATGATAAAATCAAAATTTTGCAGTCGCAAAAGTTTAAGCACAAAAACGGAATATCTACATTTTAGAAAGCATAAAAGTCTTTTAGTAGTCTATGGTGTTACGGTTGCATCTGATGAGTTCGAATGTGCCATTTTTCATCGATAGCACGAGATTATGGAAGGTTTCGGGAGTTAGTCTGTACCAGGCTTCCTCGATTGCAGATTTAAGCTCTTGAACAGAGCAATACTGCTTCCCATTCTGGTATACGTCACGTGCGAGAATTCCCCAGATGTTTTCTATGGGATTTCGATCTGGGCTGAGTGCTGGCCAGTTCATTACACTAATATTTTGAGAAGCTAGCCATTCTTTCGTACTACGGGAATTGTGTATTGAAGCGTTGTCTTGCTGAAAAATCCAATCAGTACCACCTAGGACTTCACCAAATGGTAATAAATGCCTTCTCAGGGTATCTTGATACCTTTCTGAAATTTGTCTACCCTTTAGAAAGCTAAGAGAAGTTTGTCCGTTGAAGCAAAAAGCGCCCCATACCATGACTGAGCCACCACCATGTTGCCTACTGAATACGAACTTCGGATCTTTCCTCAAGTCACGCCAGTAGTATGAGAACCCATCTAGACCGTCTAAATTCCATTTTTTTTATCAGAGAACACAACAGTAATCCATTCGTCACTATAATGCATATGATGCTTTATAGTGATGCTTTGCCCACTGCAGTCTTGCTTGTTTGTGACACTTTTTCAGAAAAGGTTTGCGAGCTAACTTTTGTTTTTTGATAAATCCTGATTCTTTTATTCGTCTGCTTATGGTATCACGCGATAATTTTGTTACAAGTCTAGTTTTTATTTGATTAAGTGACACATTTTCAGTTAAGGCCAGTTTTTTAATTCTTCTATCTTCACGAAAGGTAGTTTTTCTCGGTCTTCCTGAGCAAAACGCAGGTTTAAATTGATTTCCACGTTTCAGAACATTATAAATACCACGTTTAGATCGATTTAAAATCACTGAAATTTGCATAACAGAGTTACCTTCTGCTTTCAGCTTCCAGAGTTTCACAATTTCTTCAGACGAGAACTGTAGTGACTTCGGCATCTTGATAACACTTTAAGATATTGCTACAGCATATAACTCGTTCAAAAGAACCGCACTGGGTCTTCACGCATCACGTTTCAAGAGATATTTGCATAAAATCTGATCTGTGCATAAACTTTTGCGACAGCCAAAATATATCTTTTGTATTTTCTGATTTTCGTTGCAGTTATATTTTTCAAGACTTCAAGCACTTAATTAGGATCATAGTAGCCACTTACAAGATAAATATGAAAGCATTCTGCTGAAAAGATTTCTTTTTATTCAAAAATTTGCATAGTGCTTAACCTTTTGCGACGCACTGTACTTTCTTTTCTTATGCTCTTAATCAGGAGATGTTACCTTAAACCAATGTGTTCATAATTGTCTAGCCAACCTTAATTTCAAGAGATTTGTTTTCGGTTAACATGTTTCAAATCTAACTCTTTCTTGGTTTAATCAAATGCCGAAATATTAATAAAAATATGTTTCCGTTACACTGCGTGAATTTACTCTCATAACTAAACAGTCAATACAGATAGCAGAAAAGGTATGTTTAGTTTCAGGAAAGAAGTATAGCTTGTAATGACTTGGTGATCACGTGGGGATGCAGTAGATATCAGTTCATTTTTGAGTAACTTTATTCTTTAAATGGTGAATGACTTTTACGTTATAGGGGAATATAGTAACTAGCCTATACTAACAAGATATGCCAAAAACTCGCTTGAAAATTAATTTATAACGTTTTGACTCGAAAGAATCTACAAACAGCTATAAAACGGGAAAAAATATCACATGGCAATCAAGTATTAAACCTAAACTCAGTCCAAAAAAAAAAAAGACTTCCCTCTGACTAATGCATGTTTTGGCTCCTCAGGATGTCTTTCGAAGACTTTCTTCGAAACTTCACATTCCTGGATCTGCTCCACGTGGGGCCCGATGATTGGATGCTGGAGCCCGCCATGCACAGCAAGAGGCCCTGGAGGGCCGTGCTGGCCCGCAGGCGCTGGCGCGTCGGCTTCAACGCTGGGGGCGGCCCGCAGTGCAAAGGTGAGCTCAGCGCTTCCGGCCCTGAAAACGGAAATAAATTTTTCAGCAGTTTTCGACGATAAAAACTGAAGTTTTTATTTTGTCGTTTTTCCTTCTTGCGTTTAGTTGTGCATATTCAAATAATCAAAATGCACATTAAATATATATATTTATCATTTAATGTCTTTTCAACATTTTGGAACTTGATAAATGTGATGTGGAATGAGTGTCATACGTACAGGTTACGGAATGGTGTCTCATACAAGAAGACCTACAAATCAAATTGTATTCTAGACTTATATTTATTATGATCGTCCGAAAGCCCAAGTGGACATATAATATCCATTAGGGTGGAGCGAAAATGACCGAAAAAAACTTTTTTTTTTGAATTTCAAATAGCTTGATGTGTCAAAATGTACCATTTGGTCACTAAAACAAAGTGTGAAAGTTTGAAGAGATTTGAATTTTTTTTTGATCTCCCTTCGCGACCTTTTATTTTGCAATATTTAGTGACATTACGCAAAAAATGACTATACATCAGGCAAACTGTTTTTCAGTTTAGCCACCTTCAAGCACAACAAAATGTCACGAACATAATAATTAATACAGTAAACTATTAAAATACTAAATAAAATGATGTATCATAAATGCAAAAGTTCAATTAGATGTCGCAATATTTACGAAGTGAAATGCAAAAATTCACGTTTTGTCTCTAACTTTGGCATTAGCTCTCGCGAAGCAATTCGAGTAGGAACGAGCCTATCTCGTGCTGTGTGCCCCACAAACAGCTTTCGCCACCACTGTCACCAGCTTAAGATATCTTACCATGCCTTGAGTTCGATTTGGAAATTTCAAGTTTTCAAATTTTCCAACGGTTCCAATTTAAATATATATATTCTGAGAACTCTTTTGGCTGTAGTGATCCATCGTGAGTGATTTAGGCTACCAGGGTTTCTATTTGCTTATGTAAAGTTACATTCACCTTTGCTAATGCTATTTCACATTTTCAGTAGATAGCGTTGATCTGTTCTTAACTTCTTCGGGTCCAGATTGGTCACAACTCCTCTATTAACTGCATGGGTTCAAAGGCGAATTGGTGCATGTAGCAAGCCGCTTTCCGATATCTTCAGAAAGTCCCCGTGGTCCTGTAGTCATGCCATCCAATTCATGGAAAAGATGGCGCTGAGGCAGCTCATTAACGTGGAGCAGAGATAACGGCCACTGCAGAAGACGCTTTAATGTTCCCCCCTCTATGATGACCTGTGTTCACATTCATGCCATCACACCCTATAACTTTAATGTTCTCCATTTGTGCATTCTGCTCTACGAAACTAGAGACTATTGTCTCAGCAATGTCTTCGCTGAAGCTTGATGTCGGAGTAATGAGGCTGAAGTAAGATGAACCTGGCTGTGTCTGCGATGTTGCTTATATGTTCTTCTGTTAGGAGTTTTCTGTGGTACTTGATGTCACTGTCCACTACCTATGAGTAAGTTTGCTATTTTTTACCACCAAAACATATTCCCTCTATGTCACGATGAGCCTGATTAATCTGATTATCATTTTGTTCGAGTTTCCTACGAGTTTTTCTCTATGGGTCTTACTTCGACAAGAGACCAACATCGTGCAAAACTGATGTTGCCAATGCAGCAGCTGATCTATTCCAGACACTTATCTTATAGCAAGCATTATCAAGTGGTAGAGAGATTGTCATTTTCTTGAGTTTCATATTTTCTTTGCCTTAGTCTCAATTAAATTTTCATCAGGTATGTACCCGTCATCCGTCACACTACCCAACAATTAAGATTCCTCCTCGATACTGTCAGTATCGGCAAAATTGGATGTATTTATCCTTTATATGATACTTAGCTTATTTACTCGACTGAGAATGGCTTTCTTCTTTTTTAAATTTTTCTCCTTAATTTCGCCGACTCCCCCTTATTTATACCACCGATTATGGTCTTCCTTGGTCCTCTTTGATTATGCAGAAAAATGCGTTCCCTTGCCAGAACTTTAAATTCTTCAGGGCATTTGCAGTTTGAAGTCATGTCGAAGCACTTACATTTGTTGAGATCAAATAGTCTGTTGGCTTTGTTACGCAAGTCAGTCAGTCTCCGCGTCGATAGTTGATATTATCTTTTTTCCCTTTTCAAACCTTCAGGATCGCATTATATTTGTTGTGGAAGTTGGGAAAGTATTGGACGGAAAGTTTCTTGGAGAGCCAAATGTCACGCATGATACTTCGCCTCTTGTGACTGCCATCAATTTGATTTATACAATAAATGTAATGTTTATTTTTTCATAAATAATAAAAATGTATTTAATATTATTATTCATATGATAGAAAATATCTCTTTGAAAAACAAATATACAACTGAAATTGATTTTCAGCCTAAAAATAGTTTGATTCCAATCTAACAGAAAAGCGAAATAGTCATGGTTTAGTAGTTTCGTATTGTAATATAAAAATAGTATTATCTAATATTAGCAATAATATAATAGGCCGTGTTGAATTCAGACTGAATCTAGTTACAAAGTCGTAAATGAAAACCCATCAATATTTAAAAAGAAACTATTCTTTAAATATCTACTACACTTACAGGAGGGCTGCTGCAAAACTAATGATAACAGACGTGAAAAAAACCTATTATTTTTCTCATAACTACTAATGTTATCTATCGAAATTAAAGCGAAGCATTAAAAATGTCAATTTTAGTTCCTATCGATGCAAAAGGTGAAAAAAAAACTGTAAGACAATCAAAGTGCCATACAAAGTCTTTTAATGCAGTATTTCGGCATAAAATATCAAAATATCGATTTTTCAGTGAGGCGAAGGGAGATCAAAAAATTGTCAGAAAATATTGTGATTTTGCAGAATTGTTACTACATACAAAAGGCACGTTTTCCGCATACAAGCTTAAAAAAATTAAAAAAAAAGTTTTTTCGCTCCACCCTAATATCCATGCTATGACCGGAGTCTAAAAAAAAGAGAGAGAGAAATAACCATGTCAGGTTAGTCGAAAACTGGGGCTCTGCATTTGAAGGGAACTAGGGGACTAGGAATCGAAGAATTATAAGTTTTATGGGGAGAGGTTGCTCGGTGATCCAACAGACAAGAGCCAGCCTCGGCCCTGGATGTCCTTGGAAAATCGGCATTTTTACCAGCTATATTACTCGGCTGCTTTTTTTTTTCATTTATGTTATTTTTTCATTAATTTTTTTTCCTGTTTAAGATGATATTCAACAAACCTTACTTTAAGATAAAAATTATTACAACGAATTTATATTATATTCAGATATGTTTTTCGAGTGCCATGCCTTTGTTTTTAACTCTTCTTTAAAATGCGTATTTAAAGATGATACTACGTTTTTGAAAAACGCTATACATTGAGTAGAAATTTTTTTACTTTTATTTTATACTTATGAGGATCTTTATTAGACATCTACGAAAATTCTTCTAAACCGTTGCCAAAACTATTGCTTCTATGTTTAGATTAAAAGGAAGATTTTCGCTGCGACCCAAACAATCCGCTTAGTCATTAATGATGATTAAGGAGTATTAAATTATACACTACTAGGTCAACTAGAAGAAATACTCTAGCCCGATTCTTTCATATAACAACCCAAAAAAAATGTACTACGAGGCCCCTACAAGTGACATACCGTTACAAATTGCCATAATCAGTCTCCTTCCTGGGTGGCCTAGACATGAGCACAAAGCACTCTGGTAGACCACCAAGTTCCGAGTCTAAGTTGGTCTAAATGATCATTTGCCGAAATTCAAGACTGTGATTATTTCTTCGGCACAATTTTCGCCTCTTAATAGCGGCTTTTGTTAATGCAGCCTTGCACGGCCTCATATTTTGAAAACGAATGCGGTTAGCGATGATTTAGTCCATTATTTTTTAGAAAGAAGAACAATTTATTTACGACTGTTCCCAAATGCGTTGTGATTCCAAGAATTTTAGCATTTTATACTGCAACAATTACGGCCATTTTCTTATCCAGTGAAATTTAGAAATGATGTGAATATGGAAAAAAAAAGGAACCTGATTGTACTTCTGTTCTAAAAGAGATTGCTTCAAAGAAATTATTACTGTTCTTTTAACTTTAATAAATTAAAATGAATACTTCGTTCAAAAAACTGATTTTAGTACATTGTATGCTTAATAACTTTGATTATGTACACAATTTCACTGTCAATAACTCAGTCGTAAGCTATTTGTTGTTATCAGCTCAAACTGTGTGTGTGCCAGAGAGAGAGAGAGCAGTTACTATCAAAATACTGAACGAATTCTGAAAGGGGGAAAAATATCAAAATGAAATGAATTCAATTGAAATTAAATATAAATTTGCAGGGCTACAGAGTCGGGGGGAAAATAACGAATTCCCGACTCCTACTTCAATAATTTTAAGGTTTTTGAATCCGACTTCCGTACCCCAAAATCAGTTCTACTACGTCCACAACTCCGACTCTGACTCCACAGTCATGGCAGAAATGCAGTCTCGAAGTTTAAATAATTAATTCTTGAAATTTAAAATCCTTCTACTCCTGACTCTGAATCTTTGCCCCCGAATCTTCCCGAATACACGACTTTGCGGCAGGGTCGGATGCAAGGGAGGGGCGATGTGAGTGATCGCCTCTCCCATGTATCTGTCCACGGCCGTGATCCGTCTCTGCCATCTGACACACCATATTACCGTGCTAAGCACAGAAGTGTCTGCACTTTTTAACAAAATTGAGTTATCGCCACCAGGTAGCTCTTTGTGACGTATTTTACCTAAATACAAAGTTTTATGATCATTTGAGAATGGGAAATAGTTTTTAAAACATTCTGAAAAAGTATCATCTGGATCAAATACACGGTGGAGCAAAACTTAAATGAGTAATATCTCAGTTTAAGCTCGACTGTAGATACCACTTTTGAGATTAGCAGGGCAGCATAGGCAAATTTTCAATATTGATTTTAAAAAAAAAAAGGCATTTGAAGACTATCTTTGATACTAGCTGGAGGGAGGTCTATGTCACTCTTCAGGATACGTTTCGTAATTAAAGTCCAAAATATATGAGGTCAACATTTGTAAACCAAGATGTATACTGTCTGATTTTCTTTGGTAAAACCTTCTTTGCATTTACGCATGCGTCAATTCTTCTCCGATCTTACCAAAATAGGGGTGATAGTTAAGATAAAAATACGGGGAAGAATAATAATAAGCATTTTGAGCCGTATCAAACAACGTAGAAAAGTGCTAATTTCAAATACATAGTTCAGTTGAATATGTAGAAAGAATGGCAAAAACACCAGTTTTTAATTGAAAACTTCGGAAAGTGCCCACTCACAACCCATCACTCCTTTTTTAAATGGAATGGTTCGCTAGTACTAGGCCCGGTTTTCACCGACGAACAGTAATAAATTATACATAATAAAATCGATCACCCCTCCCTTGAAACATTTCTAAAACCACCCTTGCTTTGCAATCCTTCTTGTATCCAGATAATATTCTATTTACGTCCTCTAGTCAACAAATCTTAGTCATTTAACCCTGATATCTTATCTAAGAGAACATTCACTTTCTAATCTTAAAATTAACTATCTAAATTTAAAAATCATTAACCCAAATATGCAAGAGACATTTAACTTTCTGATCTTAAAGTTAACCATCTAAATTTAAAAATCATTAAGATTGAAAGTATAAACATTGTCTTCTCCGATTGCAATCAGTCTAACCATTGTCCAGCCTTACAACAATAGGAAATAGGTCACAACAATTGCCAAACGGAAATTTATAATCAAATCATCTTAATTAGACTTTTATCTCCATAGCATGACGTATCAGTTGGTGAAAGAATGAAGCGAATCTTTATTCCGCGTTCTAGTATTGCTTCATTACCCATTTGATGACATCAACGTTGAACTATTGATTGTATATCCGAAGTTAGAATACGTGATTTAAATAAAATAGTTTTAATTTTCATTCTTACCATTGAAGGAAGAACATGTGTTATAGTATTCCGTCTTCACAGACTGCTATTTTGTCTACTTGCGTCACTACAATAATCAAACACAAATTTATAAAGAATGAACTTTATTACGAATCATAATTCTCATTTCAAACTTTCGCTTAATTAGAATTACAAATAATATGAATCATCAGTTGGTGAAGAATAAATCGAATCTTAACTTTGTTTTCTAGTATTGTTTCATTACCCATTTCATAGAAGTTGAAATATTTGCTAATATTAGTAGTTGGTGTACAATATACATGTTTAACTGTGTGTGTGTGTGAAATAAAGTTTTTCTTTTTTCTTATTCTTTTCTTTTTTCTTTTTGTAATTGCCTTTGATGGGAAAACATGTTTTATGGTTCTACATAGACTGTACAAATTAGAGGTTTTATTTATTTATTTATTTTTTGCTTTTGGTTTAATTTCTTGGCTTGAGATTGTTCTTACTATGCAAAACTTCTTTTCCTCTTGTTCTGGCCATTGAAAGAAGATTTTTTTCCACATAGCTATATATATATATATACATAGATACATATACATAGCACAGTTATATGATTTCTTCTCTCCCCCCCCCCCAGGGTGGGTTTTAAATCTTCATCGTCCGCATAATGATAACAAGTATTTGCTTTTTGCACTAATCATTAACGTTAAGTATAATCAGCAGCCGGTTAATTTGTAATCGGCCAATTTGCTAATTGGTGCCTAATGAATTAGCATTAAAAAAATTGACGAACATGAGGTATGAAAATACATGAAGGTTAGAGTTAATATCAGGTAAATAAAGGTGAAAACCTATTCATTTTAATGAAAGATATTTTTAACCATCATTAGAACTAAAAGAAGTGCTTTGTTCTAAGAGTCTTATGGTGCAGCTTTACTTCTTAAGTAGTCATTTTTTTAATTTATTTTCATTCATTTTTCGGATGTGTCCCTTTACAGATACTACAGCTATGAATCCACAGTTCCGAGTACACATTGCAAAAAATGGTGCCAAAAAATGCCACGTAGTGGTTTCTATTTTGCAGTATTACCCTTTAGGATCTCAAAGTACCGAACAGAGCAAAAAAGTAGCCTTACTGCCTCTGGGATTTACCGTGTATGAGGTAAGAGCAACGGCGTTTTTTCAAAAGTTATTTTATCTATGATTATGTGATTTCATCGTGCAATGAAAATATTAGTTATGCATTTCGTAAATTATTTTCGATTTGCTAGAAAAAAAAGGCAATGTTAATAGTTACTATGATTGACAGTTGTGATATAGTCAACACTCGATTTTACGAACTCCTTGGGAAGGGACAGTGGGGAAAAAAATGTAAAAAGAAGTTTTTGTAAAACCGGGGCACATTGAAAACTACGTATCACGCATCGTACATACGAATATTTGTCGATGTTTTATCCTTTGTTTGGCGCGAAATTTAAAAAAAAAAATCTAAGTACAGACATTAAAAAATTTAGATTGCAAGATCAAAGACCACGGTCCACTTTGAAAAACTTATTTCATAATTTAAATTAAATCAAAGGTGAAGGACGATAAAAGTACAATAGAAGAGGCAAGTGGATAAAGGTGATATGTGACATTTGAATTTCGCCGATTTACACAAATTCAAATTAGTGTGTGTTCAATTATATTAACTCACAAACACAATTTAAGGGACAAGTGAGTAAAGGTGATATGTGACAATTTTTTAAATTTCTAGAAAAAGCTTTCCAAAAAAAAAAAAAAAATTACCTTATCACCTTCATCCATGATTAAAAGTAAGTTTTTCCAAAATTGTCACATATCACCTTTATCCCCTTGCCCCTTTAATTTGAATGAAAAGCAATATCTTCTTCTCACAGATTTCTTGTCAGTGGTGCTGGACTTCTTAGAAGAGAGCTATAGTTAGACCTGCCGTCGCGTTCGTCATTTTTTCTTTTTTTTTTTTCAATTTCCAGTTCGTAAAAATGATGCAGAATCATATTGTTTCGAAGATTTTTCAGGACTGACGAATAATTTGTGAAGTCATGCGTGTTCGTATAATTAGAGGTTCATAAAATTGAGCGTCAACTTTAAAAACTTCGATCTTTCGGCTTCTAGCAGTGATCAGGCAGTGGGGAACTTGCAACCTTTCAGCATTTTGTGTAGTTGTAACGTTAAATATAAATAAATTGCATAATTTTGTTAATTATTTCAAACGAATAAAATTGAACATAGTGTAGCAAATGTGTTAAAAATTCTGATAATAGCGAAGATTCTTTAACTCACTTGCTCCCAGGTACCTCCCAATATGGCTCGCATCAGTAGTCATTTTGTTCAGACTCATCAACCTTTGGATATCATCGTCCATACGCCAATCAGAGAGGCCGTCATATTCTTCACGTTGCCACCCGGCGATTTCGTGATCATGCCCTTCACTGTGCAACCCAACTGTGAAACGAAATTTCTCTTGAGGATTTTCACGGATGAAGTCAGCAATATATGGTAAGGTGAAAGTATTCACTTTCTCATGTTACTTTCAGTACTTGCATTTTTCTCATTGTATCTTACTGCCTGTAACCCTGCAGATTTGTTAGACTGTAACACCCCTCACGTAATCTTTTGCACCCCCCCCCCCCAGAACGTCGATCTGTCAAGTTCGAGACATGTGCTCTTGGATTCAAAACATTCTGACGAAGCCCTTCGTTAAATCCGTAGCTAAATGCTATGCAGCCGTTGAAGTTGACTGCCGAGAAGATAAAACCCATAGGTCTATTATAACTAGATAAACAATTAGTAGGAGCTCAGTCGCCATTGATCTCCCGAAACTTGAAATCGACGAGCAGAAACGTAAAATACGGACATGCTACCACTGATCTTCAGTGGGATGCAACGCTGTTTTCCACTGCAAAATATGTTCGCACGTCTGCGGTAAGTCGGGCACATGAGCTTTTCAGACGCTTCCCCGTCTATTGCTCGCATCTCAAATGCCCATAGGACCAGTTTCTCGTTGATTATTTGACGGTACCATCGTTTGTTGTAAAGTAGTTCATTTTTATTTGTTTTTTCCGAATGTTTTAATTTTCATACATTTGTTCATTTACCTTTAATTTCTCTGTAAAAAAAAGCCTCAACACTCTTTCGCAATCTGACAGTATACTTTACTTTTCATTTGTCTGTTTAAAAGTAAAAAATTTTCAAGAAAACTGGAATTTATTTGAATAAAATCTACTCTAAAACACAGCAAAAATGTCATTTTAGACTTAATCTGAATCAAGATTAAAAAATTACAAACACAGCCCTAATAGCACAGTTCTGTCTCAGCGACGTAAAAAATACGTCGCACTGCGACGTGCGTAATATCTCAGAGACGTGGCGGCACATCTATGGAACGTCTCAGAGATGTTCCACGCATGTGGAAATGTCCGTCGCATGTTACGTCGCAGAGTAACATCTATAGGCCGTCGCACTGCGACCTTGTTGTCGCAATGCGACAGCTCAGAGATGTTCTGCGCATGTGGAAATATCCAACTTCAGATACGTCGCAGAGTTACCAGTATGTACTGTCGCACTGCGACATTGTTGTCGCAATGCGACTATCCTTAGATATATTCTAGAAAGGTGGAAAAAATCCAACTTCAGTTCTGTCATAGAGTAACATGCATTAACTGTCACACTGCAACATTAATTAATTCTGAATAAACTGTAGTAAGAAAATTTGATATTTTAAAAATAAATATGGAAAACTAAACAAATACGAATTCAAGTGCAATTATATGTTTTAAACATTGAGCAGGAAATTCATGAAATTAATAAAATTCAATATATAACTCATAAGTCCCAAGCAAGAACAGTTTAGAATGCAAATAAACATTTAAAATAAGAAAATTATACAATTTAATATTATACCTGAGCAGGAAATCCAGCATTTCCATTGCCGACAAACAGGATCAAGACGATTGCTGAGAGTAACAGAAAAAGATACAGCGTCAGAGAGAGTAAATAAATATTACTACTACCCTCTTTCGCCATCCATTTCTGAATAAACTGTAGTAAGAAAAGCTGATATTTTATAATTAAATATGGAAAACTAAACAAATAGGAATTCGAGTGCAATTATATGTTTTAAACATTGAGCAGGAAATTCATGAAATTAATAAAATTCAATATATAACTTATAAAGACCCAAGCAAGAGCAGTTTAGAATGCAAATAAACATTTAAAATAAGAAAATTATACAATTTAATATAATACCTGAGCAGGAAATCCAGCATTTCCATTGCCGACAAACAGGATCAAGACGATTGCTGAGAGTAACAGAAAAAGATACAGCGTCAGAGAGAGTAAATAAATATTACTACTACCCTCTTTTGCCATCCATTTCTGAATAAACTGTAGCAAGAAAAGCTGATATTTTATAATTAAATATGGAAAACTAAACAAATACGAATTCGAGTGCAATTATATGTTTTAAACATTGAGCAGGAAATTCATGAAATTAATAAAATTCAATATATAACTTATAAAGACCCAAGCAAGAACAGTTTAGAATGCAAATAAACATTTAAAATAAGAAAATGATACAATTTAATATTATACCTGAGTAGAAAATCCAGCAATTTAAATTGGAATGAATTTCAATTCTAAGATTTTTGAAGCAAAATGAAAACATCTTTGAAAACTAACGGTCACCTCAAAATCACGAGTTATGAAAATTAAATTCATGTACATTCCTAAAATTTTTGACTTTTGCAATCAAAATATTCTCCAAAAAAAAAAACAATTCTATTTTCTAACCTTATGATTTTTGATAACAACAGCAACAATTCTATTAACTAAAAATAAATTCAAATTTAACTAACCAACTTTTTTTATAGGATCGAAGCCAATCCACCTGAATGCATTTTTTTTACAGACATACAAAACAACACAACTTAAAATAATAAAAGAAATTGTTTGAGATTGAAATGAACGGTTAAGCATGACATAGAAAAAAATGCATTTCCTCTCCCAAAAAACAATTAATAAGAACTTTTAAAGCATTATTTAAAAACTTTTTCAGTAAATAAAAGACAAAACACACACACAATACAAACTTTCTAATAAGTTGACTATTCAAATCGTAGAACAGGACAACAACACACTTTCATAAATTTATACGTTGCAGTTAACAGCTTTCGCTGGAAGTTTTCAAAAAATTTCATTCTGCGCATGCGTGATCGTTTCGAGAGAAGAAGGGACTGTTTCAGAGAACGTCACACTGATACATCGTGGAGACGTTTGAGTGTTACATCGTGGAGACGTACTTTTTAAAGCGCAATGTGATGTGACGAGAATGAGACATTGCGACGTCGCCAGAACATTGCTGAGACTAAGTGTGCTATCAGGGAGTTAAGCGCTAACGTAGCCTACGAGGAGGGCCTTCCGCTTAGAATCTCGTAGGCTACGACGCTACTCAAAACGTTTTTTAAGTTTGTTACCCTATTTGTGGTGCTGCCATCTGTTGAGCAACAATGGGGAAGGTTGATCCTTTCGAAACTAAAATCCTTACCACGTATCTGTTTCTTCCAACAGATACGTTGTAATAGCAGTGGCGTAACTATACTATCTGGGGCCCGTGGCAAAATCTTTTGATGGGGCCCTATCAGTATAAATCGATGCGTTGTACTCAGTTTCATTTAATAAATTTCGAGATTTTCAGCGCACTCCATTACACGTTGTAAATGTCCTATTACTGGCCATAGGCCTCCTCTCTTAGGCGAGAAGGAATATGCTATAGATCCCATGCTAGCCTAATGCGGATTGGAGACTTTTAACCATTTTAGGGCAATTAGAAGCTTAAACCTGTCGTAAGAAAATCATGTAATATATCAGTGAAAAGCTCTTTTTTTTAGCTCAACAATGGTTTTTGAATTATTATTCTACTATACTTAAACGAAAAATAACAGTCATTTGCATGCAAAAAGTTTTCGTCTTTTTACACTTCTTAAGTTTTTCAACAGCTCTGTATTTCGTACAATTTTTAAAAAAGAACTCTGTAAATTCGCAGGATTACTTATTTTGTCATAAGTATCCTTCACTCTAAATTTTGTTAAAATCGGATATGGTGAGGTCAAACACTTTTTTTTTTAGATTGATTGGCTGCAACGTTTCAAACTTAAAGGTGCCTTGTGTAACATGTAGTTTTCACAGTTTATATTGTGTCTTATACGTCATAAGTTATTAAATTTTATTTTTATGCATTCGACAGAATGTTTTCTTTCGAATTAGGAGGTAAGTCACAGAAATGTTGCAAATGTCCCGGTAATGTACGAGCCTGGTTCAGACTCTGGAAAATTGGTACTGAAAAAGAGTTTCTCCACATTCATCATCTATTCACTAGCTTTTCGGGGAAGGAACAACATTGTGAAAAACCTGCGTACAGTTACATGAAATAACAATTTAATTTCAATTAGATATTTATTAAGAAAAATCTTTCTATTGCGCTTTCTGTTACGCAAAAGTGTCTATAACATCATCTTAGTTTAAAGATCGAGTGATAGAATTTTCAATAGACACAATAGCCAAGTTACATAACCTGTCTTGTCCCATAGAGTTATATAAATAGGTTTTATAGATTTTAGTTTTGAGAATGATCGTTCAGCATTAGCTGTAGACATATTTATTTTATTTATTTATTCATTTAAAACCCACCAGTCACCACCGTACCTACCCTGATGAGGGTTGAACCGGATGTGGTAGCTGGGAGAAAAGAAAAACTAACGAACGACCAAGCTCCCGCTAGGAAACGTACATTAGCTGTAGTCATAAGGAATTGTAAGAAATAATATTAATACAGTGTATATTTCAGGAAAGCTGCAGGACATGAATTGTATTTTTTTTTCAATAATAAATTAGCAAGGTCTCTAATAGATGAAGATTTTTCCATTTCGTCTCAGAAAGTGGATCGAAAACTAAGAATTTCCCTGGAAAATCATTCAGATATTTCTTCTTTAGCCTACTTTCCCGTTAAAAATAAAAGAGACGAAAAAAGTATTAAAATACGCTTAATGCATCTAAAAAATATCGCCAAGTCCAAAAAATATCGCCAAGTTCAAAAAATATCGCCAAGTTCAAAACAAAGTCAAAAAGAAACAAAAAAAGAAAGAAAGAAATATCGAAAAATTAAAAATTTGAAAGTAGTGTATTGAGATGGGGAATTTGTGTGTTGGTCAGTCGGTCGGTCGGTCTGTCTGTCCCCCCTCCCCCCTAATAACTTTTGAATGAACATTCCGATTTGAACGAAATTTTTTTTGATGAAAAATTCTCGGCGAATACAGCTCATTCCCATATTTGATTTTTCGATTTGAACAATTTTTGGTTCAACTTTGAGCCGTTCAAACAACCTGTCCCGCGATACTAACTTTTTAGTTAATAGTCCGATTTGAACAAACTTTTTTTTGTTCGAAAGATCTTTTCAAGGATACTTCATTCCCGTATCTACATTTTCGATTTGAACAATTTTTCGTTCAACATTGAACCGTTCAAACAAACTGTCACCCCTAATAACTTTTGAGTGAACAGTCGGATTTAAACAAACTTTTTTTTTGTTCGAAGCATCTCGGCAAGGATACTTTATCACCGTATTTAAATTTTAAATTTGAACATTTTTGGTTCAACATTGAACCGTTCAAGCAACCTTTCCCCACCTAATAACTTTTAAGTGAACCGTCCGAATTAAAGAAACTTTTTTTTGTTTGAAAGATCTTATCAAGAATACTTCATTCCCGTTTTTAAATTTCCGATTTGAACAATTTTTCGTTCAACATTGAACCGTTCAAGCAACCTTTCCCCACCTACTAACTTTTGAGTGAACCGTCCGATTTAAACAAACTTTTTTTTGTTGTTCGAAAGATCTCGGCAAGGATACTTCATTACCGTATTAAATTTTCAATTTGAACATTTTTTCTTTCAACATTGAACCGTTCAAGCAATCTTTCCCCACTTAATAACTTTTAAGCGAACCGTCCGAATTGAGTAAACTTTTTTTTGTTCAAAAGATCTCGGAGAGACTCATTCCCATATTTCACTTTTCAATTTGAACCATTTTTCTTTCGATGATGAACCGTTCAGAAAAAAATTTAACGTGAGCGCCTACTGGGAAATTTAAATTGAATGTTGATTCTGAACTTAAAGGCGGATTTCCTTCAAACTAACTTTGAAAGAAAATGGTTTTGCTAAAAAATGTATGTAAAGTACTTTTCTGAAAAATCTTCTGTGAGGACTCTGATTCCCACCTGACTCCGCAAACATGGCGGAAATGCAGACTCAGAAAAAAATGACTTACTGGGAAGACGATTTTTTTTGTTTAATTTATTATTATTATTATTTTTTTTTTTTTTTTTTGGCAGACGATTTTTTTTCTTTACAAAAATTTTTCATTCACGAGAGCACTTTATTCTTTATTTATATTTAACAACTGGCAACGGATTAAAAATAAAATTCGAGATATTTTTTTAACGAACGAGGTTTTTTTTTCTTTCTTTGAAAAAATGTGTTTTGATGTTCTTTGTACTTTATTAATTATTTTTTTTTCTTTTGAAAACGATTGCGGAATTTTTTACGGAAGAACTGTAACAGTTACATTCTTTAAAAGGTGCGACAAAACTTTATATACTCGTTTATTTACTTTTTACGTGTCCATTTCATCTGATGAGAGGGGTATATTTTGCTTTTAGAAATCAGCTTTAAATGCTATAAAGGTATGTTTGACATAATTTTCAGTTTCAGATATTCAAGAGAATATTGATCAGATGCTACAATGCCGATGTCGATGTACGGGAAAGTAGGCTCGTTTAGTTCGTGACAGAACTTCTTGTTATACATCTCAACAAATTCTGGAGCTTTTTTTAATAAATCAGTGTCATTTAAAACTTATAAAGTTGAAGGCTGTAAAAAACAGAAATTCATTTATCACAACGTACGGCTTTTCTTTTAGGATGTGTTGAAATGCTTACCGATTAACTTGAAACTGTATCACGGTCTTAAGTTGTCTTGCTTTGGATTTTAAGCAGAACTTAAAAGAATGAAAAATATACTTTTCAAGTAAAATTAAATACTTAGGTACATTGAAAAGAACTATTTCTGAGCTCGCGGCCTTTTGGGCCGGGGCCCTCTTGGGTCGGGGGTCCATGGCATTTTTCCAGTCCTGCCACACTGTTGTTACGCCAATAATGTGTGTAATAGGAAAGAGATGATATTTTAAGGGGATGGACTGGAGTATGATCGTAACCAATTAAATGAAGAGAAAACTGTTTTACCCTATGACTTCAGAAGAAGTACACACAGAAAAAGTAACAGAGATAGGCAGCAATAAGATGAACTATTTTAAATAATTGATTATTTTTGTAATAAATTAATTTTATATTGGTATTTAATTGCATAGTTATTGGTTGACTTTTGATTGCGAAATAAGTTGATAGGTGGATGCACATACACTGAAGTGACAAAAGTCATGGGATACCTCTTAATATCGTGTCGGCCCTCCTTTTGCCCGGCGAAGTGCAACAACTCGACGTGGCATGGACTCAACAAGTCGTTGGAAGTCTTCTGCAGGAATATTGAGCCATGCTGTCTCGATAGACGTCCATAATTGTGAAAGCGTTGATGGGGCAGGATTTTGGGCACGAACAGACCTCTCGATGGTGTCCCATAAATGCTCAATCGGATTCATGTCGGGCGATCTAGGTGGCCAAATCATTCGTTGGAATTGTCCAGAATTTTCTTCAAACCAATTGCGAACAGTTGTGGCCCGGTGACATGGCGCATTGTCATCCATAAAAATCCCATCGTTGTTTGGGTACATGAAGTCCATGAATGGCTGCAAGTGATCTCCAAGTAGCTGCACATAAGCATTTCCAGTCAATGTTCGGTCCAGTCGCACTAGAGGACCAAGTCCATGCCATGAAAAAACAGCCCACACCATTATGGAGCCACCACCAGCTTGAACATTGCCTTGCTGACAGTTTGGGTCCATGGCTTCGTGGGGTCTGCGCCACACTCGAACCCTACCATCGGCTCTTACCAGCTGAAATCGTGACTCATCGAACCAGGCCACGGTTTTCCATTCATCTAGGGACCAACCGATATGCTCACGTGCCCACGAGAGTCGCTGCAAGCGATGTCGTTCTGTCAGTAAAGGCACTCGAGTCGGTCTTCTGCTGGAATAGCCCAAGAAATCCAAATTTCTCCGCACAGTTCTAGCAGACACGTCCATTGTACGTCCCACATTGATTTCTACGGTGATTTGACGCAGTGTTGCTTGTCTGTTAGAATTTACGACTCTTTGCAGACGTCGCCGGTCTCGATCTTTAAGTGCAGGCGGTCGACCACTGCGCTGTCCATGGTGGGATGTTATGCCTGAAATTTCATACTCTCGGCACACTCTTGACACAGTGGATCTGGGAATGTTGAATTCTCTAACGATTTCCGAAATGGCATGACCCATGCGTCTAGCTCCAACTAACATTCCGCGTTCAAAGTCTGTTAATTCACGTCGTGCGGTCATCATCACGTTAAAACCTCTTCACATGAATAACTTGAAC